>JANIIK010002448.1:15000-30586 GCA_027704905.1 Muraenolepis orangiensis | reverse complement strand
TTGGTGTCCGGCCCGTGCGCTGTGCAGTCTCACCCCACAAGTTGGGCTGTAGCATTGTCCAAATTCTGCATTGAATGCTGGATCCAAGATGAGTTGCTACATCATGGCTTTTGCTATAAAAGAGCACTCTATGCTAAAAAAGTATGACAACAAACATGTCATCAAATATCTACAGCGACCCCCCGCCACACCGTATGCATATCAGGTGACCCCAAGTGGGATTGCCTGATATCTTTCCCAAGTAGGAAATCACTAAAGACTTTCCAATACTCCAACCACCACTGACCATTGAGCTGATGATCTAAGAGGGGATTCATCATCTCAACAAGCCGCCTCCTTGATGACTATTACAAACGCGACTTGGTGTCATTGAAGAGGATCCATAAATCAAAGAGCCGGCAAACGGGCCGTCTCTGATCCTACATTCACCTCTCATTAAAGGCCTGGTCTCCATACGCTACCGGCTCTGGCCTTGATCTGATCATACATTCACCTCTTATTAAAGGCCTGGTCTCCATACGCTAACGGCTCTGGCCTTGATCTGATCCTACATTCATCTCTCATTAAAGGCCTGGTCTCCATACGCTAACGGCTCTGGCCTTGATCTGATCCTACATTCACCTCTCATTAAAGGCCTGGTCTCCATACGCTAACGGCTCTGGCCTTGATCTGATCATACATTCACCTCTCATTAAAGGCCTGGTCTCCATACGCTAACGGCCCTGGCCTTGATCTGATCCTACATTCATCTCTCATTAAAGGCCTGGTCTCCATACGCTAACGGCTCTGGCCTTGATCTGATCCTACATTCATCTCTCATTAAAGGCCTGGTCTCCATACGCTAACGGCTCTGGCCTTGATCTGATCATACATTCATGGATGGAGGTGGGGTTGGGGGTGGGGTTGGGGGAGGTCCTTGAGGCTGTGGGTGACAGCAGGCGGCTTCTGATTGGACGAGAGACGGGAGCACGACTAAGGCTCTGGGACCTTCAGAGAGAGAGAACGCATCACACCCAGTGCGTCACAGAGCATCACCCAGCTGTTGAACATGTGCCCGTGGTCGTGTGTGTGACTAGGTGTGTGTGTGTGTGTGTGTGTGTGTGTGTGTGTGTGTGCGTACGCATGTTCACAGACTCCATTGAAGAGCCGTGGGCTGCAGGAATGTGGCCTCTGCAATGCAAAGCTATGTGACAGATTGCATTGGAACGGATGTGGACGAGGACGTAGCATTGGCGTGGGCTTCTAGAAGGACCCCCGCCGTGTGTCTGGGTTCCACGGGCTGTGAGGACTTTCTTGTGACACACACACACTCCTCCTGTGTATTTATAGCCTGGTAGTTGGTCATGGTCTTCTCAGATTGCGGAGTAATAGTAAGTGGAATTAGCTGCAAGACTAAATTAGACTCTTCTTATGACTTATGACCCATTTCCTAGCACGCATGCTCGCACGCACACAAGCGCGCCCACACGCACACACACACACACATACACACACACACATACACACACACTCAAACACACACTCACACACACACACACACAGACACACAGACATGTGTGGAAGTGAAGCATAGGGGTACAGCCCTAATGATAAGATGAGAAGTAGAGATTGTTTTTGTGTATGTGCGCACGCGTGCCTGTGTGTGTACAGCTCCCCCTCTCTTCACATGCTCTCTCTCTCTCTCTCTCTCTCTCTCTGTCTCTCTCTCTCTCTCTCTCTCTCTCTCTCTCTCTCTCTCTCTCTCTCTCTCTCTCTCTCTCTCTCTCTCTCTCTCTCTCTCTCTCTCTCTCTCTCTCTCTCTCTCTCTCTCTCTCTCTCTCTCTCTCTCTCTCTCTCTCTCTCTCTCTCTCTCTCTCTCTCTGTCTCACCCGGATATGAAGAAACTCCTTGGTGACGGTGAGAATGCAATCAAAGCAGATCGAACTTCATCACCCAGTAGACGTTTCCATGTTTGTGTGTGTGTGTGTGTGTGTGTGTGTTTGTGTGTGTGTGTGTGTGTGTGTGTGTGTGTGTGTGTGTGTGTGTGTGTGTGTGTGTGTGTGTGTGTGTGTGTGTGTGTGTGTGTGTGTGCATGTGCATGCGCGTGCGTGCGTGTGCATGTGTGTATGTGTGTTGCATGCATTGCACAAGTCTGCAAGCGTTGTTCACTTATTATCTCTCGAGGTGATTTTAGATCATCATTTTTCCAATGAAATGATAACAGCTGAGATACAGCTTCATCATTATTATTAAACACTAGTTGTAGGAGCCGCATTTAAGTTTTTTATATTTTGAATAATTTATTGATTTTACCCTTTTTTGTTGGAATCCTGAGTGCGCCCTCTATAGGTGGTGAAGGTGCAACCCTTTAAATGGCTGCCAGGCACGCATGACGGGGAGAAGGCGGGACGCAAATACCGTCATTGACCTCGGTTCTCGGTCGCTGAACCACGCTCCGTTTGGGCCTATGCATCCTTTATTTGCTGAATGTAATAACTTGGACTTTGAAATTGCAACGACATCCTTATTTTGTATTATCTTTTTTCTTTGCAATAAAACCGGCATCATTGGACAGTCAAACTCACGCGTTGGATTATTGGCAAGAACTGCGAGTCTGACACTGCTTCTACCGCTTTCTCCATTGTGGTCAAATCCAGTAAGAACGTAGGAACTTAGGATTTATGGGTTAAAGGAAAAACTCAGCTGTTTTTGCCACTACAACACGTCAATGACGCTGCTTGGATTTACCCGAGGATATTCACGCAAGCCGGACACAGGAATGTCGGCCTAACGCGTGGTGAACTTCAAACAAAGAAACGCTTCAACGGAGGTATGTGCTCGAAGAGATCATTCTTTTGATGGATTTTTCGTTGACAAACAATATTGGAATAATTAGGGAACAAGTTTCATGGAATATTTTTGCGTTAAGGAACTGTGATATTTGTTTTATGGAAGTTAATGCCGAAGCGGCCAAGCAATTGAATGAGTGGATTCACGGCCTACTTTGAGTGTATGAAACCAGAAGATACTTTTTGAAGATACTTCTTGGAAATTATATGAACTGTTTTGAACCTTTTTGAACACTTTGGAATTAAGAGACAGAAGAGAAATATTTTTCGTTGTTTTGGGAAGTTTATTTTGAGAACAATGTTGTCTAGTAACGACGCGGCCGAAGTGACTGTTCTAAACATGAGTGAGCAGGCCGCGCGTTTGCGCGCAGCTAGATCAGGACAATTGTCTCATGTAACAAGGAGAATGAATATTGTGAATACTTTGATGATGAGTGAAGAATCCCTCGACGAAGTAAAAGGAAACATGGTTAAGTTTTATGAAATACTTGAAGAGTTTAACAATTCGAATTCATTTTATGTTCATGAGTGCTTGGATGAGGAATCACGCAAAGATGATGACGAGAAGTGGTGTAAACCGCGATTAGCGCAAATAAGTGCTTTTATTGCAAATGTGGATAAATGGCTTTCACGAATAGAAAACCCTCATGGTCTTAGCTTAGGTGCAGTTACGTCTTCCGCTGAACAAACGGAAGAGCCAGAGTCTCTGGCTGAATCTGTTGATCGAGGAAATGATGAACGTAATGTCGACACGAACACGGATGCAAACGATGATGACACCAATGCACACGTTGATAACACCGATGCGCTATCAGTTGTGTCCAAAAGGTCATCTAGAGCGTCTTCATCATTGCGTATCGATGCAGAAGCAGACCGACTAGCTTTAGTTGCCAGAGTTGCGAAATTGAAGGAGAAACATGCAAAAGAAGCACAGGAGGAAACGTTAAGGAAAAAGAGAGAAATGTTGGATTTGGACACAGAAATTGAAGCAGCTTCTGTAAAAATCAACTATCTAAAAGAAGCTGAAATTAATATGTCTAACCCCATGCAATCTAACACTGCTGTATCTAACCCTGTGTCTTCTGTTAAAATGCCTGTATTAGGTGCTGAAGCAGCTCAGACCACGTTTGATGCATCAACAGCTATGCAGGCGCACCTGGAGAAAAGGCCAGACTATTCGCTTCCTCTTTATGATAGCACTGCTCCAGCAGTCAGGACTAAGACAGGTGCCAATGTACAATTTCCCCTGCCTGCTTTAGCTACAGATAGGCAGGACAGCAAGCCTGTTTTCCTTCCCAGGGTCAGTGGTGATATTATGCCACGACAGTTACACACCTCATCATATAGCTTTCCCTCTGCTCTACATAGGCCTACCTCATCACATAGGCATTCATCTTCCATTCCCCCTGTCATTTCTCAGTCATATGCTAGCTCAGATCAAGCCACTCGTTCCACTGTGACACACAAGCAAATTCCCTCTTCAACCAGCTCATCGCAGGAAACTCACATGATCAAAGTTTTGGAGAATCAAAATGAATTAACCAGGATGCTCCTGAAACAGCAACTTTTGACTACACTGCCTCAAGGAAATATCCCACTATTTGACGGACAAGTTCTAGAGTACAAGTCATTCATTCACTCATTTGAAAACATGATTGAACAGAAAACGGATAACAATAGAGACAGGTTACAATTTCTTATTCAGTACACTAAGGGCCAAGCGCAGAGACTCGACACCAGCGTAGGGTAACGATTTCAGATCTTGTCTCTTTTATTGAAAAGCAAGCCCGTATAGCAGCTGATCCAGTTTTCGGTGACCTTCAAGATCAGTCAACCAGTAGAGCTAAGGTTAGATCCCCTACTCTGTCACAGCTTTCAAAGTCATCTGGCAGTAGTTATGCCACTAGTATTGCTCTTGCCCAAAAAGAGACGAAGCCTGAACCCTCTTGCCCCCTCTGTAGCTCAAAGCACACATTGGACTTGTGCAAAGACTTCTCAAAGAAAATGCATAGAGACAAGATCAGTTTCTTAAAGACCAAGGGCATCTGCTTTGGATGTCTCTCCGCAGGCCACATTAGTAAAGACTGCAAAAAGCGACTAACATGTAAAGTTTGCAAGAAAACTCACCCAAGCGTCTTGCATATTGAGATTAAAGACGGCACAGCTCAAGAAGCAGAAAAACCCTCTGGTGTTATAGGCAGTGCATCAGCAGAGTTATGTGGTCATATAGGGGCCGGGGACCAAGAGTGCGCACTTTCCATCGTCCCAGTTAAGGTTAAGGCAGCAAAGGGCAGTCAAATCTTACAAGTGTATGCGCTCCTGGATCCAGGGTCTTCTGCCACCTTTTGCTCAGAGGAGCTCATGACACGTCTCAATCTCAAAGGAAGGAGAACACAAATTCTTCTACGAACAATGAACCAAGAAAATTCTGTTCCCACTCATGTTGTCTCAGGAATTGAAGTTTCAGCATTGGACAGCGACAACTTCTCACCTCTTCCTGACACTTTCACTCAGAAGGAAATGCCAGTAACCACTAACAACGTCCCAAGGCAGAGTGACTTAGCGCAATGGGCGTATTTAAGTGAAGTCAAAATCCCCTCTATTAGTGCAAAGGTAGAGTTGTTAATTGGAACAAATGCTCCAACCCTGATAGAGCCGTGGGAGGTTGTTAATAGCCAAAGTGGGGGCCCTTATGCAGCTAAAACACTATTGGGGTGGGTTGTAAATGGGCCACTTAGATGTGGAACTGGCAATGCAAGGAGTGTTACTGTGAATAGGATTTCAGTGGCAAGGCTAGAAGAGCTTATGATCTCACAGTATAATCAGGATTTTTGTGAAGTTGCCTCTGAGGAGAGAACTGAAATTTCCATTGAGGACAAAGGATTTCTGAAAATGGCCAACAAGGCAGTTCTGAATGATGGACATTACAATCTGAAATTGCCCTTCAGAAAAGTTGATGTCTGTTTGCCAAACAATCGCCAAATTGCATAACAGCGCCTCCAGAGCCTAAAAAGAAAAATGAACAAGGATGAGCAATATAAACGGGAATATATTGCATTTTTCAAAGACATCTTTGAGAGTAATTATGCAGAGGAGGTCCCACAGGAAGAACTCGCACAGTCAACAGGAAAAGTATGGTACTTGCCCCACCATGGGGTGTACCACCCTAAAAAGAAAAAGCTTAGGGTGGTCTTTGATTGTGCTGCCTCTTACCAGGGTGTATCCCTTAACACCGAACTGCTGCAGGGACCTGACCTGACAAATTCCCTCATTGGAGTCATCATCAGATTTCGCAAGGAGCCTGTTGGAATCATGTCCGACATCAAGTCAATGTTCCATCAGGTAAGAGTAGCTAGATCTGATGTAAATTACTTGCGATTCCTATGGTGGCCCCAAGGTGATACCAGTCAAGCACCCAAGGAACACCGTATGCTTGTACACATATTTGGTGCAGTGTCCTCCCCAAGCATTGCAAGCTTTGCGTTAAGAAAAACTGCCGCTGACAATGTGAGTTGTTTTTCCCCTCAAGTAGCTGACACAATCCGGCACAACTTTTATGTTGACGACTGTGCCAAGTCTGTGGCCAAGGAATCGGATGCCATCCAGCTGGTGAAAGATCTCACTGCACTATGCAGTAAAGGTGGGTTTCAACTCACTCAGTGGGTCAGCAATAGCAGAGCAGTTTTAGCATCAATCCCTAAGGAACACCGGGCAAAGGAAATCAAAACACTGGATCTCGACAAAGACAGTTTGCCCATTGAAAGAGCACTAGGACTGCAGTGGTGCGTGGACTCTGACAAATTCCAATTCGACATCAATCTGAGGCCAAAGCCACACACCCGCAGAGGCATACTCTCAGTTGTTAGTTCCATCTTTGATCCACTGGGCCTTCTTGCTCCTCTCATTCTCCCAGCTAAGCAGTTGTTACAGGAGCTCTGCCAGCGAGGCTTCGGATGGGACGAGCCTTTGCCCAAGTCAGTGTCTGAAAGGTGGGTGGAATGGACCAACAGCCTGGATAAGATCAAAGGCTTCAGTGTGCCACGCTGTTTGAAACCAAAGGGCTATGGAATGACGAGCTGTGCCGAGCTGCATCACTTTGCCGACGCCAGTGAAAGTGGCTATGGTTCTGCCAGCTACATCAGACAGTTGAACAAGCAGGGAGTCATTCATGTCACTTTGGTCCTAGGAAAGTCCAGAGTTCTTCCCCTTAAGAACATCACAGTGCCACGACTGGAGCTGGCAGCCGCAGCATTGTTGGTGAAGGTAGACAGAATGTTGAGAAGAGAGGTACACCTTGACCTAAAGCCTTCATTTTTTTGGACTGATAGCCAAACGGTGCTCAAGTACATTGCAAATGACCAAGCCAGGTATAAGACCTATGTAGCCAATAGGCTCTCACTGATTCGGGAAAATACAGACCTGTCCCAATGGAGATACGTCAGCAGCAAGGACAATCCTGCTGATGATTCATCAAGAGGATTGAATGCACGAAGATTCATGGAGCAAAAGAGATGGACACATGCCCCTGAATTCTTATGGAACCCAAAGGAAAGTTGGCCAGTGGAGGTAGTATTGGGCTCAGTGTCACAGGACGATCCAGAGGTCAGGAAAAGTGCTACTGTATTGGCAGCAGTAGTGAGCCCTGTGACACCCACAGACCAGCTTATTTGGTTCTTTTCAGACTGGAAGAGACTACTTAAAGCAGTGGCATGGTACCTCAGACTGAAAAGGATGTTGATGCTGATTGTGAAAAGAGGAAAGGAGCAGCCCTCATCTCAAATCAGCACCCGCTCAAGCACGAAAAGGGTGAGGATGAAAAATGAAGATTTCAGGATTTGCCTTGGTGGACAGCTTCTCACTGTTGAAGATCTGGCAGAGGCAGAAAGGTCAGTCGTCACATACACCCAAAGACAAGCATTTAGTGCGGAAATTGCAACACTGGAAATGACCCCGCCTAGAGTGCACAAGGGCAGTAGGATCTGTAGGCTCGATCCTGTCCTAGACGAGGGCATTTTGAGAGTAGGTGGCCGACTGCGCAAATCTGCAATGCCTGAGGAAACCAAACATCCTTGCATCTTGCCCAAAGACTCACACATCTCGATACTGCTCTTAAGAAACATCCATGAACGCTGTGGCCATAACGGCAGAAACTACATGCTATCAGAGCTCCGGAAAAAGTACTGGATTGTAAAAGGCAACTCGGTGGCAAGGAAGGTGCTCTCAAAGTGTGTCTTGTGTCGGCGTTCAAGGGGCAAAGCAAGTGAACAGAAGATGGCGGATTTGCCGTTAGAAAGAATCCTACCTGACCTCCCTCCATTTACCAATGTCGGGCTGGACTACTTTGGCCCATTTGAGGTGAAACGAGGCAGAACCACCATCAAGAGGTATGGAGTTCTTTTTACATGCATGTCCAGTCGGGCTATTCATTTGGAAGTTGCTTTTACACTTGACACAGACTCATGCATTCATGCTTTGAGGAGATTTGTCTGCAGGAGGGGCCAAGTGAAGCACATCAGGTCTGATAATGGAACGAACCTGGTGGGGGCGCATGGAGAGCTCAAGAAGGCCCTGATGTCACTAAATGAGAGGAAAATCCAAGATGCCTTGCTTCCAGATCGAATTGAGTGGAGTTTTAATCCCCCATCAGCATCACACCATGGCGGAGTCTGGGAAAGGATGATAAGATCTGTCCGCCAGGTGCTGAACGCCACTCTCCATCAACAGTCCATCGATGATGAAGGCCTCCAAACTCTGTTTTGCGAGGTGGAGGCAATCCTGAACAATCGTCCCCTCTCCACAGTGTCCTCAGACCCAAATGACCTAGAGCCGCTGACCCCAAACCACATCCTACTCTTGAAAGCCAAGCCAATCCTACCCCCTGGAACCTTTTTGAAGTCCGACATCTATGCCAGACGTCGCTGGAAACAGGTCCAGTACATGGCCGATCTGTTCTGGCAAAGGTGGACCAAAGAATATCTTCTGCTGCTGCAGGAGAGGCAGAAATGGACTTCACTAAAGAGGAACCTGAGTGTCGGAGACATTGTCTTGGTCGTTGACCCCACTGCTCCTCGAGGGTCCTGGCCATTAGGAAGAGTGCTGGAGACAAAACCTGATGCAAGGGGTCTGGTGCGGTCAGTGAAGCTCAAGACAAAGACTTCAGTCCTAGAGAGGCCCATAACCAAGCTGTGCCAAATCCTTGAGTCTGAAGAGTGACCAGTGTTCCTGATCACATGAGGAAGGAATGTAATGTATGCATGATTTCATGCTCTCTCTAAGTCATTATGCATTACATATCTCTGGAAGCATTAAGTGCTTATTTATTTGATTGATAAATTGCCCCTCTTGGCTCCTTTTTTAATTTGAGTAATTGATTCTATAGAGAACAATTAGGGGCCGGTGTAGGAGCCGCATTTAAGTTTTTTATATTTTGAATAATTTATTGATTTTACCCTTTTTTGTTGGAATCCTGAGTGCGCCCTCTATAGGTGGTGAAGGTGCAACCCTTTAAATGGCTGCCAGGCGCGCATGACGGGGAGAAGGTGGGACGCAAATACCGTCATTGACCTCGGTTCTCGGTCGCTGAACCACGCTCCGTTTGGGCCTATGCATCCTTTATTTGCTGAATGTAATAACTTGGACTTTGAAATTGCAACGACATCCTTATTTTGTATTATCTTTTTTCTTTGCAATAAAACCGGCATCATTGGACAGTCAAACTCACGCGTTGGATTATTGGCAAGAACTGCGAGTCTGACACTGCTTCTACCGCTTTCTCCATTGTGGTCAAATCCAGTAAGAACGTAGGAACTTAGGATTTATGGGTTAAAGGAAAAACTCAGCTGTTTTTGCCACTACAACCTGGTCTCACGCCTCTGATCCAACCTAAACCTCCATATTTGTAGTCTTTTGGTGGGGGTCTCAGCATGAGGGCCTCGGGGCCCTCCGGCCCCTCGGTGCTGGTGCTCTTCCAGCTGGGTCTGTCCCGGGAGGCGGAACCTCAGCTAGCGGCACGCCAGGGGGCCGGCGTCGGAGATCATGGCCCGCAAGGTGACCACGCACACGCACACGTAACAAACACACACGCACACACGCAGACACACACTGGTGCACACACACAGACACACGCTCACACATCCACAGTGTTTCAGCTTTAGGGTTAATGGGGGCCACTGGCCTTTGGAGTTGGTTTACTTTGCCTAACCCTTTGTTAATGATTTGACCTGAATTGAGTGCCCTCAAATGTGTGTGTGTGTTTGTTATGTATGTGTGTGTGTGTGTGTGTGTGTGTGTGTGTTTTTGTGTGTGTATATGTGTGTGTGTGTGTGTGTCTGTTTGTCTGTGTGTGTGAGAGTGTGTGTGTGTGTGTGTGTATATGTGTGTGTGTGTGTGTGTATGTTATGCATGTGTGTGAGTGTGTATGTGTGTGTGTGTGTGTATATGTGTGTGTGCGTGTGTATGTTATGCATGTGTGTGTGCGTGTGTGTGCGTGTGTGTGTGTTTGTTATGTATGTATGTATGTATGTATGTATGTATGTATGTATGTGTGTATGTATGTATGTATGTATGTATGTATGTGTGTGTATGTATGTATGTGTGTATGTGTGTATGTATGTATGTGTGTATGTATGTGTGTGTATGTATGTATGTGTGTATGTGTGTATGTATGTATGTGTGTGTGTATGTATGTGTGTATGTATATATGTATGTGTGTATGTATGGATGTGTGTGTGTGTGTGTGTGTGTGTGTGTGTGTGTGTGTGTGTGTGTGTGTGTGTGTGTGTGTGTGGGTGGGTGTGGGTGGGTGTGGGGGTGTGTGGGTGGGTGGGTGGGTGGGTGTATGTGTCAGGATTGGCAGTTCTGCCTCCCGGCGTCCCCAGCCCTCGTCCAGGTAGCCACGCCCCTTTGTTAGTTCTCAGCTGCAGCGCATCACGTGATCTTCCCCCTCATGTTTTCCTGCCCTCTGGTAGGCTGCCCAGGACCTCATTGTTCCACCTGTTATGTTCTGTGTGTTTAAATAGGCGGGTCTTCTTTTGTTGGGGCCAGTTCATTATATTCTGTTGGTTGTTAGGCTCCTACTTGTTTCACGGTGTGAGACTTGCTACTTGTTTCATGTTACAGTTCTTACTTGTTTCATGTGGATGAAGAAGCGTCATGTTTCCACGTCATGCCACTGTCAGGTTGGTTTGGAATTAGGTCTTTTGCTTTTGAGGATTTTAGTAT
Source organism: Muraenolepis orangiensis (assembly GCA_027704905.1). Taxonomy (NCBI): domain Eukaryota; kingdom Metazoa; phylum Chordata; class Actinopteri; order Gadiformes; family Muraenolepididae; genus Muraenolepis; species Muraenolepis orangiensis. Next base: position 19,538 of record JANIIK010002448.1, on the reverse strand, counting down.
TACTGCATTTTTCCAGTAAAGACTCTTTATTTTGATACGTGTCATCGAGTTGTGTGTTTGGGTTCACCTCCGAAGTCCCCGCTCCTCATTCCCCGTGTCTCCCGTGACAGAATGAACTGACCCCAACAAAAGAAGACCCGCCTATTTAAACACACGGAACATAAGAGGTGGAACCATGAGGAACCACGCAGTTGTGTGTGTGTGTGTGTGTGTGGGGGGGGTAGTAGACTAGAGACTAGAGACTAGAGACTAGGTTTTAGGGACTAGGGACTACGGTCTAGAGACTAGAGACTAGAGACTAGAGACTAGGGACTAGGGACTAGGGACTATGGACTAGAGACTAGAGAATAGGGACAAGATACTAGAAACTAGGGACTAGAGACTAGGGACTAGGGACTAGGGAGTACGGACTAGAGACTAGGGACTAGGGACTAGACTAGGGACTATGGTCTAGGGACTAGAGACTAGGGACGAGGGACTAGGGACTACGGTCTAGGGACTAGATACTAGAGACTAGGGACTAGGGACTAGGGACTACGGTCTAGAGACTAGAGACTAGGGACAAAGGACTAGGGTCTAGGGACTAGGGACTAGGGAGTGATTTGGGACACAGCCCTTGGCTCCGCCCCTGGCATGTGAGAGGGAGATCTATGAGTTGTGATGGAGGCGTGTTACTCCAACAGCAAGAGGCTGACTCCTCCCCCTCGGCAGTTAGACCAGCACTCAACGCCAAGACGTGTGTGTGTGTGTGTGTGTGTGTGTGTGTGTGTGTGTGTGTGTGTGTGTGTGTGTGTGTGTGTGTGTGTGTGTGTGTGTGTGTGTGTGTGTGTGTGTGTGTGTGTGTGTGTGTGAGCTTACAGCACCGAGCCTCTTTGCTTGGAGGTCAAGTCTCGGAATTGGGAAAAAAAAATTCATACCGTTCCCATGACACACCAAACACACATACAAACACACACACACACCAAACACACACACACACCAAACACACACACCCACAGACACACACACACACACACACATGCATGTGCATGTGCCCAGCGCCTATTCTATATATGATTCATCATTGCATACATCGTAGAACTATGTTTCCTATTTTCTTAAATCCATGTTTATTTCTATCAGTCATTGGTTTTGCTAAACAGTTTGTGGTGATTCTCCTAAATGAGGGACATTAATAAATGTACAAGCTGTGTATTTTTATGATTCCTATCACATGTTGCTTCCTCCTCTTTGGACAATTGTGAGAATGTAATTTGAGGTTGCAAATGAATTAAACATTTGTCCATTGTGTGCGATGTTAACATTGTATATCGTGACACATGGAGTACAAGGTGTACTATTACTTAGTTCAACATGGATATTGGTGTGGTGTGGATCTACTGGATCGGCCTCAGAGCCCATCTCTGTGTGTGAGTTTTAAAGCTTGTGATTGTTCTGACTGAGACAGGTCCCTGAATAGTGCTCCAGTGTTATGCTGAAGTGGAAGGCCGCTGGAAGAGTCTTCACTCCTAATCAAATATGAGCCAAGTGGACAGAAAACCAGAGAACTTGTGAGCCTCCTGCTCTGCTGTGTGGACGAGTTAAGATCCTCAGACGCATTGGGTTTACTAATCTGAATCTGAATCACTTCCTCTTTCTTGGTCTCATGTCCACACAGTGAGATGAGTTCCTCTCATGCAACCCATCCTAGTATGAGGAGCAGTGGGTATGAGCTATTGGATATACAGGGGAGCAGGGGAGGGGTCCGGTGCCTTGCTCGAGGGCACTGAGGCAGTGAACCCGGGAGGAGAAGTGGCCGAGTACCACTTCTCATTCCGTTGGTCTTGTTCCTTTCCGGGAACTTGAACCGGCGACCTTCCGGTTCCCAAGCCCCAAGTCCAACAGACTGAGCTGTCCTGTTGCCCACAAAACCAAACCACGCAACAATTATGATACATCTAGAGGAAACACCACAACCAGATTTGTGAATGAGCGACGCTGGACATAGTCAGCTTTTAAAATACATTTCTAGTGACAATTGTGGACGTAAATACAAGTACGAGTGTTGAACTGCCAACAATTACCTTAAAGTTCTACTGCTGGCCATCCAAGTTCCCTTCAGCAGATCATTGAAAATGTGGCAGAAAATGTCTTTTTATGACGTTGTTGAACGTGCACATGAATTCTGAGCCCAAACTTGACCTTCGACCCTTATTTGGTAGCTAAGGTCTTTATTACTTTAGAACATTTATACTTGCGGGGGGGACAGGGGACAGAAAGGGGAGGGGTCTTAGGAGGAGGGACCAGGGGGACAGACAGGTGAGGGGTCGTAGGAGGAGGCACCAGGGGGACAGACAGGTGAGGGGTCGTAGGAGGAGGGACCAGGGGGACAGACAGGTGAGGGGTCGTAGGAGGGAATATGGAAAGGTATCATTCTTATTATTCCAAACCTAAATGTTAATGTCTCAGTGTATCTGTTCTCTCAGAAGGTGAGATGATGATAATAACCATCATTGTGTTAACTCTGTTAAGACTCTTAGACAAGACTATTTCACATTTGCATTTTATTTCTAACACAAAACCACTGAAATGCGTCGTGCATGGACCGAGAAAGACAAACAAATCAACCTAACTGTAATATAACAGATAACAACACAGATACCATTCTCATCTATTCATTTGATTTTAATTGTATCAAATTGTATTAAATTGTATTAAATTGTATTAAATTGTATTAAATTGTATTACATTGTATTAATTCCAATAATTTTTTTTTACCCATTTCTACCCTCTGTATATACATTTAGATATATTTATACTTATGTTGATATAACTGCATATCCCTGCTCACTACCTGTTGAATACTTGCATAGTTACCTGTGTGTGTGTATATATATATATATATGTATATATATATATATATATATATATATATATATATATTTATATATATACATATATACCTATAATTCTGCACATATGTCCTATATACCTACTCTATAAGTTATATGTTTTTATACCTAGTAGACAGTTTTTACATCTTATTTAACCACTCTACATTGCATATTACCTGCACTTTACTGCAACATGTGCACTCTGGTTAGATGGCAACTTATTTTCTCTGTACTGTACTTGTGCTGTGAAAGGACAACACATTAGAATCTAATGTCATCTAACTCCATGTTACCATAAGTAGACGTGTAATAATACAGTCTCTTCAAGTGGCCATGGCTGCTTGGCCTGTTGTGATGTGTTGTTGGTGGTGATCCTGGACCATAAAGAGGTGTCTCTTATCGTGCTCCCTTCCTCCCCCCCGGTGTCCCCCCCTGTGTCTCCCCCCCTGTGTCTCCCCCCCTATGTCTCCCCCCCTGTGTCTCCCCCCTGTGTCTCCCCCCCTGTGTATCCCCCCCTGTGTCTCCCCCCTATGTCTCCCCCCTGTGTCTCCCCCCCTGTCTCTCCCCCCCTGTCTCTCCCCCCCTGTCTCTCCCCCCCTATGTCTCCCCCCCTGTGTCTCCCCCCCTGTGTCTCCCCCCCTGTGTCTCCCCCCTATGTCTCCCCCCCCTGTGTCTCCCCCCTGTGTCTCCCCCCCTGTGTCTCCCCCCCTGTGTCTCCCCCCCTGTGTCTCTTTACCTGCTACTCACCATGGACACACACACTTAAATGTAGACTGAAAATTGTAGAACTCATGTGTTTTTCTATGAGACCAACAATGTTTCTAGTTGCTTTTCTTATAGTCTCTCTCTCTCTCTCTCTCTCTCTCGCCGAGGAGCAGGCCTGAGGAGCGGGCCGAGGAGCAGGCCTGAGGAGCGGGCCTGAGGAGCGGACCTGAGGAGCGGGCCTGAGGAGCGGGCCGAGGAGCGGGCCGAGGAGCGGGCCTGAGGAGCGGGCCGAGCAGCGGGCCGAGGAGCGGGCCTGAGGAGCGGGCCTGAGGAGCGGGCCTGAGGAGCGGGGCAAGGGGCGGGCCGAGGAGCGGGCCTGAGGAGCGGACCTGAGGAGCGGGCCTGAGGAGCGGGCCGTGAGGAGCGGGCCGAGGAGCGGGCCGAGGAGCAGGCCTGAGGAGCGGGCCGAGGAGCGGGCCGAGGAGCGGGCCGAGGAGCGGGCCGAGGAGCGGGCCGGGGAGCGGGCCGAGGAGCGGGCCGGAGGAGCGGGCCGAGGAGCGGGCCGAGGAGCGGGCCTGAGGAGCGGGCCGGGGAGCGGGCCGAGGAGCGGGCCGAGGAGCGGGCCGGGGAGCGGGCCGAGGAGCGGGCCTGAGGAGCGGGCCGGGGAGCGGGCCGAGGAGCGGGCCTGAAGAGCGGGCCGGGTCGCGGGCCGAGGAGCGGGCCTTAGGAGCGGGCCTTAGGAGCGGGCCGAGGAGCGGGCCGAGGAGCGGGCCGAGGAGCGGGCCTGAGGAGCGGGCCGGGGAGCGGGCCAAGGAGCGGGCCGAGGAGCGGGCCGAGGAGTGTGCCGAGGAGCGGGCCTGTGGAGTGGGCCGGGGAGTGGGCCGAGGAGCGGGCCTGAGGAGCGGGCCGGGGAGCGGGCCGAGGAGCGGGCCTGAGGAGCGGGCCGGGGAGCGGGCCGAG
>JANIIK010002448.1:0-10000 GCA_027704905.1 Muraenolepis orangiensis | reverse complement strand
ACAAACACACACACACTTTCACAAACACACATTTATATAATTACACAGGCGGGATTTGGACCGGATGTGGGCGGGATTTGGACCGGATGTGGGTGGGATTTGGACCGGATGTGGGTGGGATTTCGACCGGATGTGGGCGGGATATTGACCGGATGTGGGCGGGATTTGGACCGGATGTGGGCGGGATTTGGACCGGATATGGGCGGGATGTGTACCGGATGTGGGCAGGATGTGTACCGGATGTGGGTGGGATATTGACCGGATGTGGGTGGGATTTGGACCGGATGTGGGCGGTATTTGGACCGGATGTGGGCGGGATGTGTACCGGATGTGGGCGGGATGTTTACTGGATGTGGTTTGACACCGCAATTTGACACCGCAGGGAGAGGGAGGAGGAGGAGGAGGAGGATGGAGTATAGACGGAGCAGGAGGAAGAGGGCTCATTTATTACGCGGGCCCCTTGTTTTTAGCCCTCTTGTTGCCTTGTTGAGTGTGAATAAAGGTCGTTTTGCTCCTCTTAACACATTAGCATTTAAATAGCATCATATCTGTGCCGAGTTCCCCCCGACAGCCTCCACTCTCTCCGCTGCTGTGGCCCGAGCCGGCAGTCGAGAAAAACAAAGTAAAAAGATACTTAAAAAGTGCAAGAGAGGACCGTAGGTCAAAGACACATGACCTTGAGCCCAGAGGGGGGGAATAGAGTTGTGGCTTCAACCACAGCACCATTTGAAAATAGTTGTATTTTTGTATGCAGCACTAGGTGAACATTATTTCACCTTCATAATTCATTCAGAGTCACCAGAATCCACGGGGAAATACAATCTGCCAAACAACTTCACACGCTCACGCTTGTTCTCCAACTCTGATCAAAGCCACAGGGCCACAGCATCTCATCCATCTCAAGGGGAGCGAGGGCGGGGACAGGGAGCCAGATTTTTAATCTGCGACCAGATGGAAGCAACCTGAGCTCACTGATCAAGGGGAACCGACTCTGAACCGAACCGCAAGTACGCAAGGAGAGCCGGAAGTGTGCTTCAAAAAGGTCCTTCAGATGATAGCCGGCCATCTAGAATGATGCGGTGATGATAAAACATTCAGCATCATCAATATAATGTTTCTCTTTTCAAAAAGTCTATCCCCTTTATATCAATATTTAAAGAAAGCATTTCTCCATTGCAGAGTAGGGAGGTTCAGGAGGTTTCTACAAACATCCCCCGTTGGCTTAAACTCAGTAGTCAGTACTCAGTCCTAAAGAGAAACAGACATAAGAATATAATCTGGCACATCGTCCATTAGTCTATATCTATTTAAAACAAATACATCCATGGTTAATAGTCTTTATCTATTTAAAACAAATACATCCATGGTTAATAGTCTTTATCTATTTAAAACAAATACATCCATGGTTATTAGTCTTTATCTATTTAAAACAAATACATCCATGGTTAATAGTCTTTATCTATTTAAAACAAATACATCCATGGTTAATAGTCTTTATCTATTTAAAACAAATACATCCATGGTTAATAGTCTATATCTAATTAAAACAAATACATCCATGGTTAATAGTCTTTATCTATTTAAAACAAATACATCCATGGTTATTAGTCTATATCGAATTAAAACACATACTGTACATCCATGGTTATTAGTCTATATCTAATTAAAACACATACTGTACATCCATGCCAATGAGTCAATAATCAAATTGAAACCCTATTGGGAGTAATGATCCATTGACTTGTTGGATCTGGCAAATACAAATCTGGAATCTTGAATCTAGTCAACTAAATGACTGGAAATTGCGCACATCCCTATTGCAGAGATCAATGTAATTAAGCGTTGGACTCTAATTCAGCAGGAATAATATAATATAATAATAATATATATAATAATATATCATATATAATAATATATAATAATAATATATATAGGAATAAACAAAGGTATATCAACGGCAAAGGCAAACAACAAATGTTAGCCGAGTGCCAGGGGTCCTTCTAGAAGCAGTGAACAACAGGAGGGATTTATTAAATGACGGTCAACCTAAAGAGCTTAGTTTGGCTAATCAAGGCCCACTATCACACACCAGAGCCCTTTAGCCAACAACAACAACAACAACAACAACCAATCCATAGGATGGCAGCAAGGCTATCCGGCTTCCAAAGGTTACATACACACACACACGCACGCACGCACGCACGCACACACACACACACACACACACACACACACACACACACACACACACACACACACACACACACACACACACACACACACACACACACACACACACACACACACACACACACACACACACACACACACACACACAGTAGTAGCAGATGACTCTCAATCCCACACAGCGGGTCAGTGACTAAAGGTTTGTGGTCTTGTTTGTGGATGAGGATGTTGAAGCTGTACTTATTGTGAATGACCGTGTGGACCACTGACCAACACAACAGCTGCTGGCTGAGTCTTCATCGCTGTGATCGGGATTCATCACTTGGACGCCATGAAGACTGAATGAGTACAATGAGTGAGAGCTCTCTCTCTCTCTCTCTCTCTCTCTCTCTCTCTCTCTCTCTCTCTCTCTCTCTCTCTCTCTCTCTCTCTCTCTCTCTCTCTCTCTCTCTCTCTCTCTCTCTCTCTCTCTCTCTCTCTCTCTCTCTCTCTCTCTCTCTCTCTCTCTCTCTCTCTCTCTCTCTCTCTCTCTCTCTCTCTCCCACTCACTCAGAGAGAGGGAGAGAGGGAGAGAGAGAGAGAGAGAGGGGGGACACCTGGGCATCAACATCGAAGCCATGTCGGTGTTTGCCATTAGTTTTCGCCGCCAATAATTCATCCAAAACAGGCAGGCCTTGATAAGGAACGGCTCACCCGCCCGTGTTGGGGCGTAAGGCTTCACGGCGGAGAGAGATGACGGACCGAGTGATTCACGCTCTTCTTCACCGCCAGTCGTAAAGTGCGGACGCATTCCACATACAGACCTGCAACACAGCGGCTATGCGTACGCTACATGCTCTCTGAAGTCTTACGTAACATCCAGAACCCCCTCCCCCCCTTTGATCTTCCCTTGCCTCTCTTTGAAGACATCATGGAGATTGTGGGAAATTGGAGAATAAAAACCCCAGAATAAGTGAGAGCGGTACGATTAGTAGAATGGAGTAGACCGTAAGAAAAACACTGCCACAAACGTCCCTCCATTTTCGGCCCAATTAATAAGACTCAGAGCGAGTCAAACGGGGTCAGTGCTCAGTGGCCCTGCCTACCAGCCAACGCATTGCATCATGGAAGTAGCTGGAACTGAACTCTCTCCTCTCTCCTCCACCCCCGCCGCCACCTCCACCTCTACCTCCACCACCACCGCCACCACCGCCAACAACTCCACCACCACCACCGCCACCACCGCCACCACCACCGCCAACCACCGCCCAAACACCACCACCACCACCACCACCACCGCCAACAACTCCACCACCGACACCACCGACACCCACCACCACCGCCAACAACTCCACCACCGCCACCACGCCACCACCACCACCACCCAACAACTCCACCACCGCCACCACCGCCACCACCGCCACCACCGCCACCACCGCCAACAACTCCACCACCACCACCACCACCACCACCAACAACTCCACCACCGCCACCACCGCCACCACCGCCACCACCACCAACAACTCCACCACCGCCACCACCACCAACAACTCCACCACCGCCACCACCACCGCCCCAAACACCATCACCGCCACCGCCGCCATCACCCCCATCACCCCCTCCACCCCACCACCACCACCGCCACCGCCGCCGCCGCCGCCGCCACCACCTCCCCCACCACCACCTCCATCCAGCTTTCTTTTTGGTAGTTATGAAAGCTTGAAGATGGAGATCTCCTTTGTGTGTGCTCATGTAACAGTGACTGTCCTGCACTGGCCTCCACATCTAGACCCTTGTTAGAGCGTCCCCTCTCATGCCCGGGGGGGCGGACGCTCTAACAAGGGAAGCTTCAACCCAAAAAGCCTCTCGCTGGAACGTCTTTTAGGGGTCGGGGAGTGAGGTTTACTGCACAGCACTACCTGCGGGCTTCTGGGACACCTACACGCCTTTTACATTGAAATGAATCCAAAACCGTCTGACGTACAGAGGAAATGACCTTATTATCGTCCAATAATAATGGGCCACAACACCACCACCTGCGTGCCTAGCAAGCGTGGCTCCAGTGGGATTCAAACCCAGTCACCGTAGCAGTGTTACCGCCATGCTCTACCAGCGGAGCTACACAGGGTGAGGCTGACACACACACACACACACACACACACACACACACTCATTTACACTGTCTTCGCTGTGTTGCGGAAACACATTTCGGGGAAAGGTTGGAAGCGGAGCAGATCTGACGGTAAGCGTAATTAGCTTAAGTGGCCAGCACAGTGTTTTCTCCCGGGCGGCTTAGTTGGAAGTGTTACAATAGTAATATTGAGCGTGGCCCGCGGGACCACTCTAAACTCATAACACAGGGACAGAGTAACCCAATACAGCTCCCTGGAACACAGGCAGACCAAGCCTCTTCCTTCCCTCCTTGGGAGCTGGATCGGAACACGTGAAATCATTCTGCCGCCAACCGCAACTGATAGCAAGTTTGGGCCTTTGCTTTCACCTATTATTGAGCTAATATTCTGATTTTAAGATAGTTACCTGATTGATTGTTGATCCCATGTGCATCCCTCCCCTAAGCCATGGCTCAGGGTGATCATCTTCCCCAAAAACGCTACGGCGTAGTGAAGAGCCTTTTTTTGGTCAATCTGCATCTCGCCAACTGTGGTAGCCGAGCGTGACGCCACAGCGCGTCTTGGTCTCTTCTTCCTTCCACGTTGGGTGTTGATCGGCTAAAAAGAAAGAAAAGCAGAAGCGCTTGTTGCGCTAGGGCAACGTAATCCCGCTGGACGGCGTGGGGGGCGGGAAAAAGCACACAAAGAAGAAAACAAGGGGGCGGCTCTCCCCCGAGACGCAGGCTCGGGCGTTGGTAATGGAGACCCGTGCAGCGCACAGCCGGCCGCAGCCTCGTTAGAGGCCATCTGCCTCTGTGGAACCGTGACCGCCACTGGGGTTCATTGGTGTCTGTCGTTTATGCTTGGGACAGCATTCCAGGGATTCCTTTGCACTTCCACAGTGGCTCAATTGGGTGGATGTAATACACAAATGAACTGCTAACTATGGCTTCCCTGTCAAAACGCTGGGTTTACAGTCCAAGCCAACTTTTGGAAGTTCGCACAAAGCCAAAAAGAAAAGCAAAGGCGTATTGGACGGTGACATCAGCCATGTGGTTTTTGGGTCATAGGACATCTTGAGAAGGAGCCCACAGCGTAAGTCACGTGAGTTCAAAGCTCTGACTCTGTCAGAATTGATGAGGCAAAGTGGTTTCCATCTCTGCTTTTGCACATCAATTTGATTAAAATCTGTTAAAAAACCACCTCAAGCGAGCCTATCAGCTTGTATTCAAAGCAGAGAAAGTGTGTTTGTCTGTTTCCATCAACATATTCTAATGCTAATGTAAATGTGGTGATGAAACCCGACTCTAGGCTTCTCTGATCAGCCCCAGCCTTGACCCCCAAAGGGGAGAATTGAATTGATTCAGGCTCCCCTCGTTCATTCAGAGACAATACGTTCATGGAGCTGGAACACTGGGACGCTTTCCATCGTTTTCATGAAGTCATTGTTTACAATCTGTTCAAATGGACATATTGTAAACACGCATGACAATCCATTGTGTGTAGTATTGTTCTAGTGTTGTGTTTTTATAAATCCTTGGGAAGGGAATGGGGAGTAAGCATTCCATTGAGTCTTGAATCTCCTACGCTTTTCTGTCTCTTGGGGGCAAAAAAGCTTGTCAACGGTTTTTTTAGTGTGCCCAAAGTGTCGGCCTGTACACCCTGTCCCACACAAGTGCCTGGGAGCCAATCAAAGGTACACAAATCAATCACCTGACAAGGGCTTTTCATTAAGGACCTTTGGAATACGAGGGGTTGAATGGAAAGGCCAAACTCTATTGAGTAAGCTTCCATGTTGCAGTGGCTGTGGCGAGCAGCAGACACTGAGACACGGTGATAAGCTGGGGGAGCTAAGGGATGGAGCTCAGCAAAGGTTTCACACCCAAAGAGGCCTTTGTTTCAACCCATCACATTTGATACATTTATTTTAAGTAGCTGCAGAAATGTAAATGGGATTGCTTTTCAACAATCGCTGATCAGCAATGCTGTCCTTTCAGGGCTGGTGTTGTAAAGACCCAGACACACAACCTGCCATACCCTTTTCCCAGGAAATACGCTTTCATTTCATCTCCCCGCGGTGGAGCCACGCCGGCCAGCCCGGGCCCCGGGACCAACTGATGTGGACCGACCGCCCGGCGTAGCGTTCTCCCCCCTCCCCACCGTCTCCCCCGTCTTCCCATCCACCACTAGACCTCATCTTTCATCTTTCGCCCCTCCAAAATCAAAGAGATCATTTAGTCACAGCGGATCAGACACACGCAAGTTCATTCTTTCTCATGCAGGCCATCTCTGTGAATATCATATCAGCGCCCGGCTGTTTGATTTCCTTACTGAACCCCCGAGCCCGCAGCTATTGGCGGGTTTCCCCTTGATCGCTTCTACCCATCCTGGCAATAATTAATTGTGGCGGATCAGATGATTCTTATCTATCTGGCTCACTCTTTCCCTCCCACCACCCCTCCATCCAGCCTGCTAACGCGGCCGCCGCGGTGGGGGGGGGCCCCCCTCCGGAGGCGGCCGCCGCCGCTGACCCGAGCGGTCGGCGGTGGCGCGCGGTGTGACGTCTCGGACGCGGAGCGGGCGCGGGCGCGGGGCGGGGGCGAGGTATACAGCGCGGTACAGGCTTGGGGGCTGTGGTGTTGCACAGGGTGAGGGTGTGGGTGGTTACGTTCAGGAGGATGTGGTGGTGTTTTTGCGTGAAGCAGAAGAAAAGGGGGATGGGGGAAAAAAAGATAAAAAACTAAAAAAAAGGGTGAAACCCCTGAGATAAACAACGAACCACAAGGTGATTGAGCAGAGAAAGAGACAGGAGGACTGCGTTCAGGATGATGAGGTGGTGTAGCACAGGGTGAGGGTGAGGGGGACTGCGTTCAGGATGATGAGGTGGTGGTGTAGCACAGGGTGAGGGTGAGGGGGACTGCGTTCAGGATGATGAGGTGGTGGTGTAGCACAGGGTGAGGGTGAGGGGGACTGCGTTCAGGATGATGAGGTGGTGGTGTAGCACAGGGTGAGGGTGAGGGGGACTGCGTTCAGGATGATGAGGTGGTGTAGCACAGGGTGAGGGTGAGGGGGACTGCGTTCAGGATGATGAGGTGGTGGTGTAGCACAGGGTGAGGGTGAGGGGGACTGCGTTCAGGATGATGAGGTGGTGGTGTAGCACAGGGTGAGGGTGAGGGGGACTGCGTTCAGGAGGATGTGGTGGTGGTTTTGCGTGAAGCAGAAGAAAAGGAGTGAAACCCCTGAGATAAACAAGGAACCACAAGGTGATTCAGCAGAAGAAAGAGACAGGAGGAGTCAGTGGAGCACAGGAGGAGGATATGGAGAGTGGAACATATGGAGCTTCTTGCATACTGAAGCTGCAGGAGATCCTGTGTGGCCCTCTAATTTATACACACACACACACACACACACACACACACACACACACACACACACACACGCACACACACACACACACACACACACACACACACACACACACACACACACACACACACACACACAGACCACTGAAGAGAGGACCAACAACAAATCAAACAGACGATCGGCTTCTGACAAGATGGAATGAAACCCAGCGCAGAAAAAAGTGTGGAGAAACCCTGATGGAGGATTAATGTGAGTCTTTCCCGTGAGCAAACAGGCTTTAACACCGACCACATTGCAAATCTGTTGGGCTGGACGGTCAATTGAACACCAATTAACGGGGCTAATTAGGGCATTCCTGTCATAGGCTACCCCGATGAGGCCCCGTAGCGTTTGAACACTGATGGGTGAGAGTTGAATTGATGCAGGTTCCCCTGGTTTAACACTACTGCTAACACCTCAGCCTGCTGTTTCAATCTGTTGACAGGATCTCATTCAGTACAAACCATCAAGTTGCACATCTTAAGCCATTGCCATTGGATCCCTACATCGGAATCTGTCCTCTCACTATCACTTTTATTCAAGCTGGAACATTATAAGGGATAGTTCAATTGTTTTCATGAAGTCATTGTTTACAATCTGTTCAAATGTACAGTACATATGGTAAATAATAACGGTGACAATGCGTTGTAGGGTTTTCTGTCTCTCAAGGGGAAAAGGGCTGAGTTCCAAATCTCACTGAAATGGACGGGTTGCCTGCATAGGAAAATATCAGTTCTGTATGACAGTGATGGGCGACAGGGGTATGAGCGCCCTAAGAGACGCCCGGCACCCCAAAGAAAACCATTAGGGATTCTTCAGTCAGGCAACATTGAGTTTACCCATAATAAAACACAAAGTTATGACTATGATGAGTTATGAGTGATGAATTTCCTAGTAATAACCTAGGACGTACTTTTTGAAACATCTATCAGCCTTTGTGCCTCTTGTTCTCTGTTCAGAAGAGAAATTAAAACATTTCTTGGGATCCAAAACACCACGCCACTGTTCACATCACATGGTAGGGGTCAGTTCAGAGGCCATGGGAGGTGTTTAGGGTGGGGTCCAGTACAGGTGAGGGGACCACGGCTGTGGAACTCTAACTGTGGCTGTGTAAGGACATGGAACTAAGGTCTATATATCGTGACATGGTTCTGAAAGCTGTGGCTTACGATGCATCATTTTCGGACGGAGGAATACCAGATCGGACGCCAGGTACATATCAGGTACCCGGCTTCTCCATGTCCGCGGTGTCTCTTGAGGAAATACCCCAACGATCCTTTAGACCCTGGCTGTGAGGGCTGGGATAAGTACAGACCTAACACCACCACCACCACCGCCACCGCCACCACCACCACCACCATCGCCACCACCGCCACCGCCACCGCCACCGCCACCGCCACCGCCACCGCCACCACCACCGCCACCACCACCGCCACCACCACCAGACGCCACGGGAGAGAGAGAGAGAGGGAGAGGGGTCAAAACACACACATACACAAGGAGACTTAAGGAATGCCTTAAGAGCCGGTCAGCCGACCGGCGGGTCAGTAGCAGTTGATTAGTCGGCTGGGGTCACAGGGACCAGAGCCCTGCGTCCCCCAGGGACCAGAGCCCTGCGTCCCCCAGGGACCAGAGCCCTGCGTCCCCCAGGGACCAGAGCCCTGCGTCCCCCAGGAGGCTTGAATCGCCACAGTGAGAGATACGGTGGATCCGGCTCTGATTGAAGTGTGGGTCAAGGACCACAGACAGCCAACCCCACACACTCACACACACACACACACACACACACACACACACACACAGACAGCCAACCCCACACACTCACACACACACACACACACACACTCACACACACACACACACACACACACACACACACACACACACACAGACAGCCAACCCCACACACTCACACAAACACACTCACACACACACACACACAAACACACACACACAAACACACACACACTCACACACAACCCCACACACTCACACTCACACACACAGACAGCCAACCCCACACACTCACACACACACACACACACTCACACACACACACACACACACACACACAAACACTCGTCCATATGTGAGTATCGTGGACGCCAAAGGGGCTGCGCTCTGTGCTGTTTAGAGAACACATTCATATTCTGCTGGGGGATGCACTGCACTTTTAAAGGTAGCTCCGGAACACACACACACAGAAACACACACACACACACACACACACACACACACTCATAATCATGACAAACTTCTTCCACCTCTCCTAAGATATTGGCCTGAAAAACAGCTTAACGCTCGATATTGTTGAGCTG
>JANIIK010002447.1:22500-27623 GCA_027704905.1 Muraenolepis orangiensis | reverse complement strand
AGCCCAGCATCAACCAGACTATAGGAACGCTGTGGAGATAGCCCAGCATCAACCAGACTATAGGAACGCTGTGGAGATAGCCCAGCAGCCATAGTTACACTCTACTAGAAAACCATCGTCCGTCTGACAAGAGGACTTGTTGGACACACACACACACACACACACACACACACACACACACGCACAAACACACGCGCACCCACACACACACGTACACGCGAACACACGCACACACACACATACACGCGAACACACGCACACACATGTACACGCGAACACACGCACACACGTACACGCGAACACACGCACACAAACACACACACACACACACACACACACACACACACAACTCACAACGACCCCGGGGGTTTAAATGTCCACTCTTATCAACAGTAAAGCAGGTTTATACCACATCCATATTCCTCCAACTAAAGTAGTGGGTGTCTCTCTCCGCCCCCCGCTGCTCCTCCCGGTCTCACACACACACCTCCCTCCCCTCTCCCCCCTCTCCCCCCTCTCCCCCCTCTCCTCCCTCCCCTCTCCCCCCTCTCCCCCCTCTCCCTCCCCTCTCCCTCCCCTCTCCTCCCTCCCCTCCCCCCTCCCCCCCTCTCCCCCCTCTCCTCCCTCCCCTCTCCCCCCTCTCCTCCCACTCCCGTTCCAACTCTCGCCATATATACCTATAGATATCTATCTAGCTATGTGTGCATGTATATATCTATAGATATATACCTATATCGATATGGATATATATATATATATATATATATATATACATACATACATACATAGATAGATATGTATATAGATATAGATATAGATATATATATATATCTATATATATGTGTGTCCCTGTATGTGTGTGTGTGTGTGTGTGTGTGTGTGCAGGGGAGGGGTCCGGTGCCTCGCTCGAGGGCACCTCGGCGGTGCGGCCGGGTGTTTCGGGGGGGGGACTCAAACCGGCGACCTTCCGGTTCCCCTCCCCCCGACGGGCCGAGCTATCCCGGCGCGCCGATTCTCCAGAAGGAAGCGAGAGCCGTTCCTCCGGAGACCTTCCGCCCTCAGAGGGTGGTGTGAATGGGGAAGGAGCCGCCCGGAGAGGACCGGCGGCGGTGCCACTCACCCACGCCAAAGAAGAGCGGGCGGTGAGGACGGCCGGGCGGCTTAGGGCAGGGGGACCTGGGTCCAGCAGGGGGACCCGGGGGGACCTGGGTCCAGCAGGGGGACCCGGGTTTAGCAGGGGTACCTGGGGGGGTCCAGCAGGGGGACCTGGGTCCAGCAGGGGGACCCGGGTTTAGCAGGGGGACCTGGGGGGTCCAGCAGGGGGACCCGGGTCCAGCAGGGGGACTCGGGTCCAGAAGGGGGACCTGGGTCCAGCAAGGGGACCCGGGTCCAGTAGGGGGACCAGCAGGGGGACCTGGGTCCAGCAGGGGGACTTGGGTCCAGCAGGGGGACCTGGGTCCAGCAGGGGGACTTGGGTCCAGCAGGGGGACCTCGGTCCAGCAGGGGGACCGGGGTCCAGCAGAGGGTCCAGCAGAGGGACCTGGGTCCAGTAGGGGGACCTGGGTCAAGCAGGTCGACCTGGGTAAAACAGGGGGACCTGGGTACAGCAGAGGGACCTGGGTCCAGTAGGGGGACCCGGGTCCAGCAGGGGGACCCGGGTCCAGAGGGGAGCCGCCACCTGGGTCCAGCAAGGGGACCAGCAGGGGGACCTGGGACCTGGGTCCAGCAGGGGGACCTGGGGGGTCCAGTAGGGGGACCCTAAAAATTTTAGGATTGCCCTAAAATCTTTAGTTTCCGCTAAACGTCTCGATAAAATGTCTTGATTTTCTCAAGAGGATAAACGGTTGAATTACCTTCTTGTGATGGCGTCACCTCACTGTCCTCATCAGAGAAATCCTCCAGCATGTTCTTGGCCGTAGCCCATCTCTGTTCTTTGTCATTATTTTTCCTTTTGTTGGCTGTATTTAAAATACCACTTTCATCCTGCATGTCCACAGCCATCAAAGCCTCCTCAGCCGCCCTATCAACACTGGCCCTGCAGCCTTCCTCATCAATATTAACTACTTTCTTTTTCTCTGTCAGGTTTGTTACTGATTTCTCACTGGCCTGGGTACTTATTTCACAAGTGACTTTATGTGCACACTCAACATAATCCTGTTCTACGTTCTGCTATCTCTCCTGCAGGACCGCCCCGAGATGGAGCCGCTCCCCGGCCCGCTCCTCAGGCCCGCTCCTCAGGCCGCTCCTCGGCCCGCTCCTCGGCCCGCTCCTCGGCCCGCTCCTCGGCCCGCTCCTCGGCCCGCTCCTCGGCCCGCTCCTCGGCCCGCTCCTCGGCCCGCTCCTCGGCCCGCTCCTCGGCCCGCTCCTCGGCCCGCTCCTCAGGCCTGCTCTGGAAATCTCCCACCAGTTCGGTTCGGCCACACCCTCCTTTTTAAGCTGCGGCCAATCCCCTGTCTCCTCACTGCTGATTGGTTCAATGAAACCACCTGCTGGTTCCCCACATGAACGCCCAGCTCTCTGACTCTTCACTCACTGCCAGATGGTCGTCTCTGCTCCACAAAACCTTGTTTCCCCGCATTCCAGTTTACAGGACGCTGGTCCATCCTCCTACGACCCCTCACCTGTCTGTCCCCCTGGTCCCTCCTCCTCCTACGACCCCTCACCTGTCTGTCCCCCTGGTCCCTCCTCCTACGACCCCTCACCTGTCTGTCCCCCTGGTCCCTCCTCCTACGACCCCTCACCTGTCTGTCCCCCTGGTCTTTCCTCCTACGAACCCTCACCTGTCTGTCCCCCTGGTCCCTCCTCCTACGACCCCTCACCTGTCTGGCCCCCTGGTCCCTCCTCCTACGTCCCCTCACCTGTCTGTCCCCCTGGTCCCTCCTCCTACAACCCCTCACCTGTCTGTCCCCCTGGTCCCTCCTCCTACGACCACTCACCTGTCTGTCCCCCTGGTCCCTTCTCCTACGACCCCTCACCTGTCTGTCCCCCTGGTCCCTCCTCCTACGACCCCTCATCTGTCTGTCCCCCTGGTCCCTTCTCCTACGACCCCTCGCCTATCTGTCCCCTGGTCCCTCCTCCTACGACCCCTCACCTGTCTGTCCCCCTGGTCCCTCCTCCTACGACCCCTCACCTGTCTGTCCCCCTGGTCTTTCCTCCTACGAACCCTCACCTGTCTGTCCCCCTGGTCCCTCCTCCTACGACCCCTCACCTGTCTGGCCCCCTGGTCCCTCCTCCTACGTCCCCTCACCTGTCTGTCCCCCTGGTCCCTCCTCCTACAACCCCTCACCTGTCTGTCCCCCTGGTCCCTCCTCCTACGACCACTCACCTGTCTGTCCCCCTGGTCCCTCCTCCTATGACCCCTCACCTGTCTGTCCCCGTGGTCCCTCCTCCTACGACCCCTCACCTGTCTGTCCCCCTGGTCCCATCTCCTACGACCCCTCGCCTGTCTGTCCCCTGGTCCCTCCTCCTACGACCCCTCACCTGTCTGTCCCCCTGGTCCCTCCTCCTACGACCCCTCACCTGTCTGTCCCCCTGGTCCCTCCTCCTACGAACCCTCACCTGTCTGTCCCCCTGGTCCCTCCTCCTACGACCCCTCACCTGTCTGGCCCCCTGGTCCCTCCTCCTACGACCCCTCACCTGTCTGTCCCCCTGGTCCCTCCTCCTACGACCCCTCGCCTGTCTGTCCCCTGGTCCCTCCTCCTACGACCCCTCACCTGTCTGTCCCCCTGGTCCCTCCTCCTACGACCCCTCGCCTGTCTGTCCCCCTGGTCCCTCCTCCTACGACCCCTCACCTGTCTGTCCCCTGGTCCCTCCTCCTACGACCCCTCACCTGTCTGTCCCCCTGGTCCCTCCTCCTACGACCCCTCACCTGACTGTCCCCCTGGTCCCTCCTGATACGACCCCTCACCTGTCTGTCCCCCTGGTCCCTCCTCCTACGACCCCTCACCTGTCTGTCCCCCTGGTCCTTCCTCCTACGAACCCTCACCTGTCTGTCCCCCTGGTCCCTCCTCCTACGACCCCTCACCTGTCTGGCCCCCTGGTCCCTCCTCCTCCTACGACCCCTCACCTGTCTGTCCCCCTGGTCCCTCCTCCTACGACCCCTCACCTGTCTGTCCCCCTGGTCCTTCCTCCTACGAACCCTCACCTGTCTGTCCCCCTGGTCCCTCCTCCTACGACCCCTCACCTGTCTGTCCCCCTGGTCCCTCCTCCTACGACCCCTCACCTGTCTGTCCCCCTGGTCCCTCCTCCTACAACCCCTCACCTGTCTGTCCCCCTGGTCCCTCCTCCTACGACCCCTCACCTGTCTGTCCCCCTGGTCCCTCCTCCTACGACCCCTCACCTGTCTGTCCCCCTGGTCCCTCCTCCTACGACCCCTCACTGTCTGTCCCCCTGGTCCCTCCTCCTACGACCCCTCACCTGTCTGTCCCCTGGTCCCTCCTCCTACGACCCCTCACCTGTCTGTCCCCCTGGTCCCTCCTCCTACGACCCCTCACCTGTCTGTCCCCCTGGTCCTTCCTCCTACGAACCCTCACCTGTCTGTCCCCCTGGTCCCTCCTCCTACGACCCCTCACCTGTCTGGCCCCCTGGTCCCTCCTCCTACGACCCCTCACCTGTCTGTCCCCCTGGTCCCTCCTCCTACAACCCCTCACCTGTCTGTCCCCCTGGTCCCTCCTCCTACGACCACTCACCTGTCTGTCCCCCTGGTCCCTCCTCCTATGACCCCTCACCTGTCTGTCCCCGTGGTCCCTCCTCCTACGACCCCTCACCTGTCTGTCCCCCTGGTCCCATCCTCCTACGACCCCTCGCCTGTCTGTCCCCTGGTCCCTCCTCCTACGACCCCTCACCTGTCTGTCCCCCTGGTCCCTCCTCCTACGACCCCTCACCTGTCTGTCCCCCTGGTCCTTCCTCCTACGAACCCTCACCTGTCTGTCCCCCTGGTCCCTCCTCCTACGACCCCTCACCTGTCTGTCCCCCTGGTCCCTCCTCCTACGACCCCTCACCTGTCTGTCCCCCTGGTCCCTCCTCCTACGACCCCTCACCTGTCTGTCCCCCTGGTCCCTCCTCCTACGACCCCTCACCTGTCTGTCTCCCTGGTCCCTCCACCTATGACCCCTCACCTGTCT
>JANIIK010002447.1:0-17500 GCA_027704905.1 Muraenolepis orangiensis | reverse complement strand
GAGGGTCTGACTGACCGCTGTTACTGGGAGGTGGAGATGAAAGGAAGAGGTGTTAGTATAGGAGTGACATACAGAGGAATCACTAGGAGAGGACAGGGTTATGATAGCTGGTTTGGATTCAACAACAAGTCCTGGAGTCTTCATTTTTATGATGATCATTACTCTGTCTGGTACAACGGTAGTGAAACAGCCATAGATCTCCTCCCCTCTAACAGAGTAGGAGTGTATGTGGACCGACCTGCTGGCTCTCTCTCCTTCTACAGAGTGTCCCCAGATGGAGGAGGGTCCTCAGACACACTGACACTCATCCACACCTTCCAGTCCACATTCACCCAGGAGGACCTCCTCCCTGCGTTTAGGTTATGGAGAGATGGTTCCTCAGTGTCTCTGTGTCGCTTGTAGCAACACACACAGAAACACACACACACACACACACATAGAGTATAAACACACACACACAAATATAAAATACACACATTCACACACAAAACATTTAGCTTTGGATAAAAGTGCAATATAAAAGCATCCATTACCACACACACATATATATAAATACACACATAAAAACACACACACACACACATATATGGAAACACATACACACAAACACACACATAGAGACACACATATAGAGACACACACAAAATTCAAAACCCAGAAACACCAGGTTACTGCCTAAGTGCCGTTGAGCAAGGCACCCCCTACCTGCTCCCCGGGCGCTGCACTAATTGCTGCCCACTGCTCCTAACACTAGGATGGGTCAAATAGAAATTATCAAAATACACACACAAAGAAAGAATTCAATTTCTAGATTTTTATTGATTACCTTGTGTTAGGAGCTGATAAAGTGAATATTGATTTCTTTGTGTTGGGAGCTAATAAAGTGAACATTGATTTCCTTGTTTTTGGAGCTGATGAAGTGACTATTTATTTCCTTGTGTTAGGAACAACTTAGCCACACACATCATGTTCAGTTATAAAGATGTCTTCTCCTCAATGACCCCTAACCCCTACCTGCTCCTTAATGACCTCTGACCCCTACCTGCTCCTTAATGACCTCTAACCCCTGCCTGCTCCTTAATGACCTCTGACCCCTACCTGCTCCTTAATGACCCCTAACCCCTACCTGCTCCTTAATGACCTCTGACCCCTACCTGCTCCTTAATGACCTCTAACCCCTGCCTGCTCCTTAATGACCTCTGACCCCTACCTGCTCCTTAATGACCCCTAACCCCTACCTGCTCCTTAATGACCTCTGACCCCTACCTACTCCTTCATTCAAGGTTCAAGATTTAATATTTTGAATATCCATATGCAAGTAGAAGTGAATGCTTACTCCCCATTCCCTCCTGCAGTTTGAGTTTATACTACAATTTAACACAATATGCTATACTATGTACTATACTTACACTGTACTGTAACAATACTGTACACAATCAAAATTATAGTAAAAATTACTAGAAAATTACTGATGGAGTGTTTGTTGAATTATGCAGAAAAGCATTTAAAAAGCATTTTAAAGTGCCAGTAGTGCAGCAGCATCATGAATTCAGTGCAGAACAGTGCAGTAACTGTAATGAGTCCAGCAAAGTATGACAGTGTAATGTTAATGACAATGTTATGATAGTGGCAGCACTCCTAGCAGTTCAGTAGGTCACTGCCTGTGGATCAAACTATCCTTGAACCTGGTAGTCGTTGTACGGATGCTGCAGAACCGACGACCGGACGGTAGTGGGGGGAAGAGATGGAGCCCAGGTGGGAAAAGCTGTGACTCCTGTAAACGCTTAACGTTAGTAGTGTCCAACTCAACAGCGTACTGACCAGCAGTAGTGTCCTTTATCCTGACTCTGGTAAAGACTAATCTAAAGTCAATGATTAGAACGACTTATTATTAGAAAAGTAAAAACTAAATAACGGTACAACTGTATCTGATCGTACGTCTGTTACATTTTAAATTGTTTGTATTTTTTAGTAATACAATATTGACAAGAAGACAGCTAGAGGTGGTAAACGCCTAATAAGATGGCTCCAGAGGGAGAGACTGTTGGTGAGGAATAAACAATGCCCTTTGTGCAACTACAGAATGAAATTAAAACAAACCAACAGGACCAAGGATGTGTCAGGGCAGGGTAGAGGTATAGGACCCGAAAGCACAGTGACAGAAGCCAGGTAGAACAGGTGTTTAATGATCGGCGCACACGCCAATTACAGTTTTTTTCAATTGCTAACACGCATTGTTCACTACAGAAGTCACTTTTTCAAAACTCTTCACACAGTCTCCATACCAACACGCATCTTGGCCAAACAGTTAATCTCACTTCCAAAACTCACTCAAACCACCAAAACACTTCATACTTGTCTCAAAATAGGTTTGTTCGTCCATAACACTAGCAACAGTTCTCACTCAGAAAGCATACCTTGTCATTCATATCACACTGACCTACAAAACACTAACAACAGGGAGCATTACATAAATAATGAACTTTTATCTTTGAAGTTTGAATGATGTTTTTAATTTTAGAATAATTGATTATAGAATACAATCTTAACATATTGTTGAGTGTACTGAATGATTGTATATTGTATTGTATATTGAAACAAGAATGAATCAGCAATGCAACAATTTGCTTCAGTTACCTTTTTTTTATGTCTTTACATCGTGATTTACAGTACTTTATGCATCACATTCACTCCCTGTCTTCTGCATTTGGCCACATGTTTTCATCCACATCACACCTTATATCCTCTCTGGCAATGCACCTTGGGAAGAATCTCTTTGAATGTCTGATCCAACCCTGGCAGGCTTCAGGAGAAACATCTCCACACCCTGCATTCATTGCATCCAGCAAGGACAGCTGGTCATGTGGGGAGTGGTCATACACTTTCCACCTCCACGCGGAGAAAACAACAAATGTATTCCTTGCCCTTGGACCTCTCGCACCTACTGGCACAAGGTGATTATGGAGGTAGTCTAAGAAAGAAATTAGCCTCTGTATTATAGGGTCCTATCAGAGGTTTGTGCAAAAGCAAGCCATCACTGGAGAGGGCTGCACACATGGTTATATTTGCTCCTCTCTGGCCTGGAACATTCACAGTGGCCCGCTGCCCAATGACATTTCTTCCTCTCCATCTCGTTTTTGCCAGATTAAATCCAGCTTCATAGATAAATAAATTTGGTCTGGCCTCAATCTCCATTACCGTCTAAAATTAAATAAAACCACCGTTTTAGTACAGCACGTTATGCATAGCTATGTATGTATTCTGCTTAGTTTTTGATCAAACATCTGACCTGGGCATATTGATAACGGATCTCTTTTACCCGCTCTCCATTCCTTTCAAACGGTACACTGTATAACTGCTTCATCCTTACCTTATGTTTATCCAGGACTCTGGCAATTGTTGTAATGCTGACCGTGTTGACATTGGCAAAAGTCACATTGTCTGCCAGCACTCGGTCCCCAATGGGTCTAAGTTTACAGTAATAGCATTGTTAGCAATGACCATATCAATGATGGCAGTCAATGATGGCAGACTCCTGGGCATCTGAAAAAATGCGGCCTCTCCCTCCTGTAGGAGGCAACCTTTGAATCCTACATATAGTAATACACAGTAAAACACAAAACAATCAATATAATTGAAAAATGTAGAAGATGTAAAATATAAACATAGTGTACTGTACTGTGACATGTAGTGTAGTGAGCTGTGTCTGGAATTATTTCATTTTATTGTCAATATTTTTATATTATTTTCCATAGATTTCAATGTGGCTGCAGCAGAAATTGCCTTTTTTCCATCATTCTGTTTTGATTGTGTTTTTAACTGTTTTGAACAAAGTGTGTTAGCATTTGAAAAATGTGCTGCAAAAGTGTAGTGTTTTGAGGCTGTAGACTCTGACTGAGAAAGGAGTTCATGAGTTTTGGTAACTGTAGTCATTGAATGCATTTTGTGTGAAAGCAATGAAAAATGAACCACAGTTTCGACCGCATAGACTTCTGTTTCGCTGACTGTGTGAATAGTTTTGAAAAAGTGACTTCTGTAGTGAACAATGCGTGTTAGCAATTGAAAAAAACAGTAAACTGCACTCAGCTGTGTTTGGAATTATTTCATTTTATTGTCAATATTTTTATATTACAATATAATATATTATCTATTTCCATAGATTTCAATGTGGCTGCAGCAGAAATTGCCTTTTTTTCCCATCATTCTGTTTTGATTGTGTTTTTAACTGTTTTGAACAAAGTGTGTTAGCATTTGAAAAATGTGCTGCAAAAGTGTAGTGTTTTGGAGGCTGTAGACTCTGACTGAGAAAGGGGTTCATGAGTTTTGGTAACTGTAGTCATTGAATGCATTTTGTGTGAAAGCAATGAAAAAAGAACCACAGTTTCGACCGCATAGACTTCTGTTTCGCTGACTGTGTGAAGAGTTTTGAAAAAGTGACTTCTGTAGTGAACAATGCGTGTTAGCAATTGAAAAAAACTGTAACGCCAGCAAAAGGCAAAAGGTACAGACAGGGCAAATCCAAAAAGGTGGTCAGATCAGACTACAGTATCTTAGTCTTCTTCCTGCTGTAATAAAGTGATATATGATGATATATGAGTGATATATATTGATGATACATCACAGATCAGAGTTGACTACAGTATCTTAGTCTTCTTCCTGCTGTAATAAAGTGAACACACACACACACACACACACACACACACACACACACACACACACACACACACACACACACACACACACACACACACACACACCACACACACACACACACACACACACACACACACACACACACACACACACACACACACACACACACACACACACACACACACACACACACACACACACACACACACACACACACACACACACACACACACACACACACACACACACCACACACACACACACACACACACACACACACACACACACACACACACACACACACACACACACACACACACACACACACACACACACACACACACACACACACACACACACACACACACACACACACACACACACACACACACACACACACACACACGTGTGTGTGTTGGAGATGCCGGGGATTGAACCCACAGCCTCATACAGGAGAACCATGCGCTCTACCACTGATCTACATCCCCTTTCACCGTAGATGGCTTCTTATCTCTAGAAGCACAACTTATCAAACACTATCAAATTGGAGATATCGTTGCATTTTGTGATTTTCTTTGGATATGACGATGAATCCAGTGAACTGATCACATCTTGGAGATGAGCATAAGGCAACAATCTTAGGCTCAAAGGATAGGCTGTAGTCTAACCAATCGTTGTGGGCAGGTTTCTCACGTGCGCGGGGAAAGACCCCAATGAAACACAATACTCTTAGGTAGCGACTATACATCATTTATATAACTATTTTTCATTGATCTTGTAATTCTATGTTCCTACACACAGTTCTCTTATTGTGTGGTTCTGTGTACTGTTGTTTGCACATTCCTGCCGGCCGCTGGCCCTTTGTTATTCCACTGCACACCCTGGGTGTGTGTGTGACAAATACACATCTAGAATCTTGAAAAACAATGACTTTTCACTCACTTTTAAGCTTTTACAAATCATATGTGCTTGTTTTCATATAATTAACAAGTTGACAGGTAAACATATGCTTCTCAGATTCTTTTTTATTGTTTCTGGAAGACCATTTATCCAATTTGAACACACTGAACATATTTACTTTAAATAACAATTGACAAAATACACTTAAATAATACACAAACTGACACTGACACAACATCTTAAAGACAACTTTGACTGCAGGGTTTGTTGATTGTCTTTCCACTCTGTGATGGTTTGTCCAGATGCTGGACAGTACCACTTTACCTTAGACCGGGTATGACCAGTGGTTTTACTTTTTGATTGACCACATAATTTACACAGATAATGATAATTCTGTTTGCAGTGCTGCTTTTCTGGTGGCTCTCCTCTTTCCACACGCTCCTGGTCTTCACGTGCTGCCTTTCACTGTCTCCATTCACGGTGACCATTTGACGATGGTGTTGCCGTTGCCACTGGAGAGGGTGATGGTTGCTGAGAGGGAGGGGGTGGCGGATGCGAGGACCAGCCAGGGAATGGGGCGGGTGGTAGATGACCCTGCCCGTACGAGGACCAGGGAGGAGGAGAGGGGGCGGGTGGTAGATGACCCTGCCCGTACGAGGACCAGGGAGGAGGAGAGGGGACGGGTGGTAGATGACCCTGCCCGTACGAGGACCAGGGAGGAGGAGAGGGGACGGGTGGTAGATGACCCTGCCCGTACGAGGACCAGGGAGGAGGAGAGGGGGCGGGTGGTAGATGACCCTGCCCGTACGAGGACCAGGGAGGAGGAGATGGGGCGGGTGGTAGATGACCCTGCCCGTACGAGGACCAGGGAGGAGGAGAGGGGGCGGGTGGTAGATGACCCTGCCCGTACGAGGACCAGGGAGGACCTGCCTCTCTGCACTTGAGCTGCACTCTGCACCTGTTTGCTCAGCTGACTGAAAAATAAGTTTGTAAATAAGTTTTTAACCTCATTTGGTAACAATTGTGAAACACTTCAACCACAATTAATAGGATAAATAATGCATTTCTGTTTTAATGTAATAACTAAAGTAATAACTAAAATCTAATCATCCCTTACCTTGTGATATCCACATTTGCAGGGGATTTGTTTCCTGAAGATATCATATTCACGCATTGGCAAATTAAATGGAGGAGTCAATGGACAGGCGTCAATGCGCTTCATGACAGCCTTCCATCTCCTAGAGCCCGGCTCGGTACCTGTGGTGAACCGGTACCCTCGGCATGCAGGCTCAGGATACCTGCCCGATACGCCTCGGGTATACCAGTCTTCGTAATTTCTGAAAATATCAGGGTAAATGCTGCGTTACACAACGGGAATCGAGAAGCCCAATGGGGGGGGGGTGAATCGAACACCACAAAGCGCGGGGGGGGGGGGAATCGTCGCAGTGGTTCAATATAATCTGTTCTCCTCAGGGGCCCCCTTCCAGCTCGGGGCCCCAGGCAATTGCCTACGTTGCCTACACTGTTGCGAGACGCCCCTGCAGACTAGACTATAAGGGGACAACTATGGAAAAAAGTACGTCGAAGTGGGGTGGGGGAAAGCTCGGGGTAAAAGACCACGTGACCAGGACAGTAACGCCCAGTCTCTTTGAGACTGTGTTAGGATTGTTTGGGACTCGGTAGGAATTTGTTTGGATTCGTTTGGCAGTCCCATCGCTGGCAGTAACGGCCACCTCATCTCATGCACAATAGTTGATACTGTATTGAATGTGCTCTGGAAAACACCCTTTCACCACTGAAAAACAGAAGAGCAGTCCAGTTATTGATAAAGAGCCACAGCAAACAAGGTTCCACCGAGACTTGAACATGGATCACTGGATTCAGAGTCCAGAGTGCTAACCATTACACCATGGAACCCTTTGGTTTACATGGAACCCTTTGGTCTACATAGCAATTAATAAAATAACATTGTCACCATTAATTTAACTTGGAGACCAGTGAACTGCAAGGACGACCATGAAACCAGGGTGAACTCATGGTTTCAATTATCAATTGAATTTTTCTTTAGAATGAGAAGCATTGGCGGTGAGAATGGCTGCCTTCCAAGCTGTTTATTTCCAGCCAATGTCATTCTGACATTGTAAGAAATACTTCAACCGATGAGGATGGGATTCGAACCCACGTGTGCAGAGCACAATGGATTAGCAGTCCATCGCCTTAACCACTCGGCCACCTCATCTCTCTAGAATTTGTATATCTGTGCACAATAGTCGATACTGTATTGAATGTGCTCTGGAAAACACCCTTTACCACTGAAAAACTGTTCAGTTATTCAATTACCAATTGCATTTCTCTTTACAATGAGAAGCATTGGTGGTATAGAGGTGAGCATAGCTGCCTTCCAAGCAGTTGACCCGGGTTTGATTCCTGGCCAATGCATTGATGCTATTTAATTATCCTTCATAATGTAATTTCCGACTCTAAAGATGTAGCTCTTGGATTCTTTCTGGTGCTGAAATTTTTACACATCAAATTTTAAAAACAGAGTCATTCTGAGATGGAACAATGACTTGAACCGATGAGGATGGGATTCAAACCTACACGTGCAGGGAACAATGGATTAGCAGAGCATCGCCTTAACCACACGGCCACCTCATCTCTCCAGAGTTCACAGATCTGTGCACAATATTTGATACAGTATTGAATGTTCTCTGGAAAATACCCTTGTAGCCACTGAAAAACAGGTCAGTTATTGATAAAGAGCCACAGCAAACAAGGTTCCACCGAGACTTGAACTCAGATCACTGGAATCAGAGTACAGAGTGTTAACCATTACACCATGGAACCCTTTGGTTTACATGGAACCCTTTGGTTTACATGGAATCCTTTGGTTTACATGGAACCCTTTGGTTTACATGGAACCCTTTGGTTTACATAGCAATTAATAAAATAACTTCATAGTTACCATTTGTTTAACTTGGAGACCAGTGAACTGCAAGGTCGACCCTGAAACTTCGGTGTCATGATTTCAATTGCATTTGTCTTTGCAATGAGAAGCATTGCTTGTATAGGTGAGCATAGCTGCCTTCCATGCAGTTGACCTGAATTTGAATTCTATAAATTGAAAATAACACAAATTCACAAGCAAAGCAGAAATGATAAACATGATACAAACATACAAGTGGGCGGCCCTCGTCTTTCCTTCGCTACCTCTATCTCTCAATGTTTAGTAGTGTAGTCAACTCTTCTCTCAGGGAAATGTAGAGGTCAATTGCCATGAATGCATCCACAGGAACATGCAGATTGTTTTGTGCCATCATGAAGGTGCACAGGGTGAATACCTCCTCATCACAAGCTATGTGACGGCGGTGGATACGGTCAGCTTCACAGCTGGTACAATCTTCCTCCGACACCTGACACAAATAGTTTCCTGTTCCATATAGTTCAGGTATGGAACACATGACACCAGGCCGACCACAGGGAACATGTTCATTCCTTGATGGAACAATCAGATGGCTGTTCCATATAGTTCAGGTATGGAACCCATGACACTAAGCCGACCACAGGGAACATGTTCATTCCTTGATGGACCAATCAGATGGATGTTCCATATAGTTCAGGTATGGAACCCATGACACCAGGCCCACCACGGGGAACATGTTCATTCCTTGATGGACCAATCAGATGGCTGTTCCATATAGTTCAGGTATGGAACACATGACACCAGGCCGACCACGGGGAACATGTTCATTCCTTGATGGACCAATCAGATGGCTGTTCCATATAGTTCAGGTATGGAACCCATGACACCAGGCCGACCACGGGGAACATGTTCATTCCTTGATGGACCAATCAGATGGCTGTTCCAGGTCTCCTTAGTTGAATCCAATTGTTCGAGGTGAAAACAGTAAACAGGAAATGACCAAATCATAGTTATTCTTGTATTTATGTCACAAGTCACACCATCTATTGTTGATGCCACTTGCCTGTATCAAACTGAGGAAGCTGAATTATTGTCCAAGAAGTCCCCATCAAACTCACCTTCATCTTTAAGCCTGTGTAGATGTTGGAGCCCAAACTCCACACACTCTTTAAGAAGCTCCAGTACCAGCTCTCTATTCTTTGATTGCTTGTGCTTTAGCCATAAATAAAGCTTCTGTCACCCCCATGAGCATCAACATCATTGACACTTAGGTACCGTTGCATATCCCGTATCGTGCTGTTTTCCGTCCCCTTATCTGTCCTCAGGATACGAGCGCATCCACCTAGCTCCTCTACTGTCTCAAGGAAATGACCTCCTCTAACTGTGGGCTCAGGTCTGGTTCAGTCATCATTCAACAAGAGCATCCACCTAGCTCCTCTACTGTCTCTACTGTATAAATCACCTCCTCTACCTGTGGGCTCAGGTCTGGATCAGTCATCATTCAACCAGAGCATCCACCTAGCTGTTCTACTGTCTCTACTGTATAAATCACCTCCTCTAACTGTGGGCTCAGGTCTGGTTCAGTCATCATTCAACCAGAGCATCCACCTAGCTCCTCTACTGTCTCTACTGTATAAATCACCTCCTCTAACTGTGGGCTCAGGTCTGGTTCAGTCATCATTCAACCAGAGTGTTCTTCTGGAGATCCCCTCAATGGCTCCATGGATGCATAGACCCAATGCCTCTCATTTCTCATATGAATCAACAGGCCATACTAAATTGGGCCCTTTGGAAAAGTATGCTTGTCTGTTCAATCTTCTACTTCTTCGGATTTCTGTGCCCTCTTCTTTACATCCATGCGATCCCCTATCTTTGCATTTAGTGTACATCCACCTGTAGCCACGCAGAGCCCCAGAGCCTTGGAGCTCCTCCCTATTCAGAATGGTCCTCCCAAACACATACTGTATATTACACATCATCATTCCAAAACCAAAACACACCATCAGCGTTCTACCCGAGACGACCCCCGACATTAACAATCCAACGAGGTTATAGTTCCAGCTGTTTCCAGGACAACAAGGTTATAGCTCCAGCTGTTTCCAAGACAACAAGGTTATAGCTCCAGCTGTTTCCAGGACAAGGGTTAGGCTCCATAGAACTATAGCCCTATAATAGAGGGCCACATCAGGCATGAATATTGAACTGTAGCGCTCATCACCAGAATCAAGGCTTTAGCTTAAACCACATACAGGACATAGGCTATTTAAACTATATACAGTGTATTAATATATGTAATGTGTATATTATACACATTACATATGTGAACTAGCTATTAGTCTACATACCTCGTCGTTGATGAAGGTGGAGACAGCCGTCTCGTCTAGCCTCCGTTGTTCTGTGAGAAATGTATGAGAAATGTATTATCAACACATAAGAAGTTAGTATGTCAAGTTAGCCCGCAGGAAGTAGTTAGCACATTAGCACCGTGCTAACGTTAAGTGTTTGATATGTTAACGTTAGCTAGCTACTTAACGATCGTGACGACGACACGTGGCTTTGTTAATAAACTGTGTGTGAGTGTGAAGGCAACTCACTGATTTCACTGTCGTAAAAAATATGTCCTTATAACAACATTTAATTGACTTACTGCAAAGAAGTGCTGCTCATTGCGTGCTGTGCGGTGGAGATTCCTTGCAGAGTAACATCAATCTGCGCCATCTCTGGCTCGTAGGGCTCAGGGGTCATGGGTCATGGGATTAATAAAACCGAGGGATCGGATTACAAAACCGAGGGATCGGATTACTAAACCGAGGGATCGGATTACTAAACCGAGGGATCGGATTACTAAACCGAGGGATCGGATTACTAAACCGTACACACGGATTCACACATTTTCCATGTGACCCCAGGGGGGCTTCGCAGGAATGTGCAAACAACAGAACGCAGTATTTACAATAACTGCACTGTGTGCCGGAAAATATAATTACAAGATATAGAGAAATGTGAAAAACATTTATAGAAATGATGTATAGTCGTTACCTAAGTGTATTGTGTTGTAACAATGGTGTTATATTGGTATAGGAATATGTATTAAATCTCTCTCTATCTCTCTCTACATTTACATTTAGTGCATTTAGCAGACGCTTCATCCAAAAGTGACTTACAAGTACATTTGTTTGATAAAGAGCAATGTATTTCTGAGGTAAATAAAGACACGAATAGAACAAGTTTCCAGCATTCCCAATCGCAGGCCAATAGAAAAATCTTCCCACCTACTAGGATGCCTGCATAGCGACATATGCGAGTGCATTCAAAACAACACGCTATCTACTACTACAAGATAAACACAACGCACAGTATGGTCAACATAGTGCCTTAAAGCACAAGCAATTCTCCCTCTCTTTCCTCCCCTCTGTTTAAACAACACATCTGTAGGATTGAATCCTCTCTATTGGTCACATTCAAACATACAGTGAACTGTGTTTTTACTAGGAGGAGCCGGGGGATGGAACCAGCAACCATGCACCACCGCTCAACCTCCTGAGCTATACTGGCGCCTGTATACTTCACCCCCTCTCTCTCTCTCCCCCCCCTCTCCCTCTCTTCTCCCCCCCCCCTCTTCCCCCCCCTCTCCCTCTCCCCCCCCCTCTCTTTTCCCGGCATCTCCAACATGTAGGCAGGTTCACACAGTGGTGTGGAGGCTTGGGTTTTTTCTCTAAATAATTCACGCCGTCTACCCCATACAATGAAATGCAAACTGTTTGATGGAAAGTGAAACAGGACAGTTATGTCCACGTGTTGTCGTGGCCGAGTGGTTAAGACATGGACTAGATATCCATTGTGGTCTCTATGTTGCATGTTGCACGCATGTTTGTTTCTCCCTCTCTTTTCTCTCCCAGGTACTGGTTCGTCCCGCCCCCCTGTCAATCATCGTTGGTTTGTCGGGTCCCCCTTTGATCAATCGGCCAACCGGCCAATGGGCCAATCAGAGGGGCGTGGGCGTGGCTACTTCAGTCTCCCACTCCCTTTGTGTGGGAGAAGAGGGGATGATGTGTGTGTTGGGCCTGCTGTTAGCACTCTGTGTTGGGCCTGCTTCTCGTTGCTCTTCAATGCTCTAGACTCATCATCAGGTTTGAAGTTGTGGTTCTAGAGATGAGAAGCAAGTCACATGGAAGGGGAAGTCGCTCAGTGGCAGAACGCATGCTCTGCATGGAGGAGGCCCCGCCTTCAATCCCCGCCATCTCCAAGGTTTGGGCCTAATGAGACTGTTGATGGGTATGCGCTGATTTTACTCTAAAATGATCACAAAATGTGTGTGTGTGTGTGTGTGTGTGTGTGTGTGTGTGTGTGTGTGTGTGTGTGTGTGTGTGTGTGTGTGTGCCTGTAAAGGGTGTAACCCGAAAAACCAACCAGGAAACAACACAAGAAGAATCCAAACCAACAAGACTATGAACCATTTTAAAGGAACTTCTCAGGAGTTGCAGTCAGTAATCAATAGTCTATAAAGTACTGTCAGAGACTGTGTGTGTCTGAGCTTCTAGTCATCAGAGCTCTCTGTCTATGGTTCATATGTTAATAAGGTTATTATAGTTCATGACTGAGTGAAGTCATGGAACAACAGCCTAGAAGAGGTTAGTCTGAAAGGAACTGAACTGGGAGGGGAACTGGACCAACTGGTTCATCATGCTTTGATACCGAGTCAGAGATACTGTAGTCAACTCTGATCTGTGATGTATCATCAATATATATCACTAATATATCATCATATATCACTTTATTACAGCAGGAAGAAGACTAAGATACTGTAGTCAACTCTGATCTGTGATGTATCATCAATATATATCACTAATATATCATCATATATCACTTTATTACAGCAGGAAGAAGACTAAGATACTGTAGTCAACTCTGATCTGTGATGTATCATCAATATATATCACTAATATATCATCATATATCACTTTATTACAGCAGGAAGAAGACTAAGATACTGTAGTCAACTCTGATCTGTGATGTATCATCAATATATATCACTAATATATCATCATATATCAATTTATTACAGCAGGAAGAAGACTAAGATACTGTAGTCTGTAGTCAGTACAGGAAGTACTCAGTACATGCTGTATAATAGGTATATTGTCAGTACTTGTACTTGGTATAATAGGTACATTCTCAGTACATGTAGTCAGTATAATAGGTTCATTGTCAGTACCTTTACTCAGTAGAATAGGTACATTCTTGTCACGGTCCAACCCAGCTCTTTCCGCTCCTAGTCCTGGATTTCGGACTCCGTTCCGAAATGCCACTCCCTGTTTTTCCTGTCAGCCGTTTCACACTGAACTCACCTGTTGTCAATCGCTCCTCATTGACCAAGCTGTATTCAAGCCATGTCTGTTGTGTAACTCAATGCTGGATTATCACCCGGATTTTTCCGAAAGCATCACGTTTGTATCAAGTTAAGTTCATTGTGTTCTGTCTATTGATCCGTCTGGAGCCATCTTATTAGGCGTTTACCACCTCTAGCTGTCTTCTTGTCAATATTATATTACTAAAAAATACAAACAATTTAAAATGTAACAGACGTACGATCAGATGCAGTTGTACCGTTATTTAGTTTTTACTTTTCTAACAATAAGTCGTTCTAATCATTGACTTTAGATTAGTCTTCACCAGAGTCAGGATAAAGGACACTACTGCTGGTCAGTACGCTGTTGAGTTGGACACTACTAACGTTAAGCGTTTACAGGAGTCACAGCTTTTCCCACTTCTCTCATCCATAACCAAATGTAACGTTAACTTAACCCCACAGAGCATATTCAGTTTGTCACTGCATTCATCTTAAAGAGGGCGGTTGAATGTGTTTACAGTTGTCTGTTATACCTGTTATGCCTGCAAGGTTCCCAACCACCCTGGGCTCCATCTCTTCTCCCCCCTACCGTCCGGTCGTCGGTTCTGCAGCATCTGTACAACGACTACCAGTTTCAAGCATAGTTTTTATCCACAGGCAGTGACCTACTGAACTGCTAGGAGTGCTGCCACTATCATAACATTGTCATTAACATTACACTGTCATACTTTGCTGGACTCATTACAGTTACTGCACTGTTCATGATTCATGATGCTGCTGCACTACTGGCACTTTAAAATGCTTTTTAAATGCTTTTTTGCATAATTCAACACACACTCCATCAGTAACTTTAGTCATTTTTATTATTATTTTAATTGTGTACAGTTTTGTTACAGTACAGTGTAAGTATAGTACATA
The DNA here is from genome assembly GCA_027704905.1 of Muraenolepis orangiensis. Lineage (NCBI taxonomy): Eukaryota > Metazoa > Chordata > Actinopteri > Gadiformes > Muraenolepididae > Muraenolepis > Muraenolepis orangiensis. Next base: position 2,756 of record JANIIK010002447.1, on the reverse strand, counting down.
GTATAGTATATTGTGTTAAATTATAGTATCAATTCAAACTGCAGGAGGGAATGGGGAGTAAGCATTCCATTCTACTTGTTGCATATGGAAACTCTAAATCTTGAATGTTGAATGAAGGAGCAGGTAGGGGTCAGAGGTCATTAAGGAGCAGGTAGTGGTCAGAGGTCATAAAGGAGCAGGTATGGGTCAGAGGTCATTAAGGAGCAGGTAGGGGTTAGAGGTCATTAAGGAGCAGGTAGGGGTTAGGGGCCATAAAGGAGCAGGTAGGGGTTAGGCGTCATTAAGGAGCACGTAGGGGTCAGAGGTCATTAAGGAGCAGGTAGGGGTCAGAGGTCATTAAGGAGCAGGTAGGGGTTAGGGGTCATTAAGGAGCAGGTAGGGGTCAGAGGTCATTAAGGAGCAGGTAGGGGTTAGGTGTCATTGAGGAGCAGGTAGGGGTTAGGGGTCATTGAGGAGCAGGTAGCGGTTAGGGGTCATTAAGGAGCAGTATAGTACATTGTGTTAATTGTAGTATAAACTCAAACTGCAGGAGGGAATGGGGAGTAAGCATTCCATTCTACTTGTTGCATATGGCAAATCAAATTCTTGAATCTTGAACCTTGAATGAAGAAGTAGGTAGGGGTCAGAGGTCATTAAGGAGCAGGTAAGGGTTAGGGGTCATTAAGGAGCAGGTAGGGGTCAGAGGTCATTAAGGAGCAGGTCGGGTTAGGGGTCATTAAGGATCAGGTAGGGTTAGGGGTCATTAAGGAGCAGGTAGGGGTAAGAGGTCATTAGGGGAATGTAGGGGTCAGCGGTCATTAAGGAGCAGGTAGGGGTAAGGGTCATTAAGGATCAGGTAGGGGTCAGAGGTCATTAAGGAGCAGGTACGGGTTAGAGGTCATTATGGAGCAGGTAGGGGTTAGGGGTCATTAAGGAGCAGGTAGGGGTCAGAGGTCATTAAGGAGCAGGTAGGGGTTAGGGTTCATTAAGGAGCAGGTAGGGGTTAGGGTTCATTAAGGAGCAGGTAGGGGTCAGAGGTCATTAGGGGAATGTAGGGGTCAGCGGTCATTAAGGAGCAGGTAGGGGTAAGGGGTCATTAAAGAGCAGGTAGGGGTCAGAGGTCATTAAGGAGCAGGTACGGGTTAGAGGTCATTAAGGAGCAGGTAGGGGTTAGGGGTCATTAAGGAGCAGGTGGGGTCAGAGGTCATTAAGGAGCAGGTAGGGGTTAGGGGTCATTAAGGAGCAGGTAGTGGTTAAGGGTCATTAAGGAGCAGGTAGGGGTAACTTTATTAGCTCCCAACACAATGAAATCAATATTCACTTTATCAGCTCCCAGCACAAGGAAATCAATATTCACAAATATTGATCCCAATATTATGGATGAACAGAATATCAATCAGGATCCGTGTTAGAAACTCATATCAGAGCCTTTTGTGTGTGTGTGTGTGTATTTCTATATGTGTGTGTGTGTGTGTATTTCTATATGTGTGTGTGTGTGTGTATTTCTATATGTGTGTGTGTGTGAGTGAGTGTGTGTGTGTATATGTGTGTTTGTGTGTGTTTATGTGTGTAATTTTATATATGCGTGTGTGTGTATTTCTATATCGTTTTGTGTGTGTCTACTGTATATATGTGTATGTGTGTGTTTCTGTGTGTGTGTGTGTATTTTTGCATACATCTGTGTATGAATTTATATGTGTGTGTACTTCTCTATATGTGTGTGTGTGTGTGTGTGTGTGTGTGTGTGTGTGTGTGTGTGTGTGTGTGTGTGTGTGTGTGTGTGTGTGTGTGTGTGTGTGTGTGTGTGTGTGTGTGTGTGTGTGTGTGTGTGTGTGTGTGTGTGTGTGTGTGTGTTTCTACAAGCGACACAGAGACACTGAGGAATCATAACCCCAGAACCCAAACCCAGGGAGGAGGTCCTCCTGGGTGAATGTGGACTGGAAGGTGTGGATGAGTGTCAGTGTGTCTGAGGACCCTCCTCCATCTGGGGACACTCTGTAGAAGGACAGAGAGCCAGCAGGTCGATCCACATACACTCCTACTCTGTTAGAGGGGGGGAGACGTATGACTGTTATACTACCGTTGTAACAGACAGAGTAACGATCATCATAACAATGAAGACTCCAGGACTTGTTGTTCCTTCCAAGCAAGCTGTCATCACCCCCTCCTCTCCTAGTGATTCCTCTGTATGTCACTCCTATACCAATACCTCCTCCTTTCCTCTCCATCTCCACCTCCCAGTAACAGCGGTCAGTCAGACCCTCTCTACACAACACCTGGTCCCAGTATTCAAATCTCTCCAGGTGATCAGGATACGACTCCTCCTCTATAACCCTCGTCACCTTCCTGTTGTCCTCAGACAGAGAGAGTCCTCTGTGGGCTGTGTTTGGGTCCAGTGTGAGTTCACACTCATCTGATGGGAGAGAGAACCAAAGACATGATGAGTCTACTCAGAAATACTCCTGATGAGGTCATCAAGATATGAGCCGTTAAGAGTCAGTTCAATAAACCCTTTAGAAATGGGTGGAGCCGTGAATAACCACTGAGGAAGAAAAAGTACTTGATTGGAAAGTACTCTCTTGATTTATAGATAGGACATCATTAAACGTTAGCAGTTGCCAACATTAACCTTGGATAACTACAATTGTGACTTTGATAGGAGAGGTGTTTCTAAGAATTGGTTGCCTAGTTTCCTAGGACCTAAAGTATGATGAAAATATATATTATTATATATTTTATATATAATTATAACGTTATCGATTTAGTATAATATATTA
>JANIIK010002446.1:0-29356 GCA_027704905.1 Muraenolepis orangiensis | reverse complement strand
GTCTTAACACAGTGAGGGACACAGCATGGAGGCTCAGGCTAAAGCCCAGACGTGTGGTCTTAACACAGTGAGGGACACAGCATGGAGGCTCAGGCTAAAGCCCAGACGTGTGGTCTTAACACAGTGAGGGACACAGCATGGAGGCTCAGGCAAAAGCCCAGACGTGTCGTCTTAACACAGTGAGGGACACAGCATGGAGGCTCAGGGTAAAGCCCAGACGTGTCGTCTTAACACAGTGAGGGACACAGCATGGAGGCTCAGGGTAAAGTCCTGTCCCTCCCGCGGAGCGGCCCACCACGCCTTATGTGAGGAGAGGACCGCTCCCATTGGTCCTGGCCCTCATTGACTGACGAGCCTCAGCCTCCAGCAGTTATCTATTCTCCAATACTCTCCTCCTACTACTATTAACTATATTATAACTATATTAACTACTGAGAGTCATTCTGTTATCTATTCCCCAATACTCTCCTCATACTACTACTATTAACTATATTATAACGATATTAACTACTGAGAGTCATTCTGTGATCTATTCTCCAATACTCTCCTCCTACTACTATTAACTATATTATAACTATATTAACTACTGAGAGTCATTCTGTTATCTATTAACTATCCTCCTCCCTCCCTCCCTCCCCACTTCTCTTCCTCATTCTCCTCCTCCCTCCCTCACTCACCACCTCTCTTCCTCCTAGAGATGTGTGTGTGTGTGTGTGTGACATCTGTGGTGTATTCACGCCCCCTAGTGGTGCAATAACAGATATTAATAAAACATGGCTTTGATAAGCAGCCTCATATCTTAAGATGTATTAATCATTTATCAGACATACCAAGATACTGACAGTGAACACATGTAAGTGTGTGTGTATGTACATAAATGTGTGTGTGTGTACTTCTTTATGTTTGTGTGTATGTGTGTGTCTGTACACTGTATATGTGTGTGTCTGTATTTATATGTGAGTGTAAGTATGTGTGTATGTGTGTGTGTGTGTGTGTTTGTGTGTGTGTGTGTGTGTGTGTGTGTGTGTGTATAAAAATGTGGGTGGGTGTTTGTATTGTGATGTATATTTCAATATATGTGTATTTCAATGTGTATTTCAATGTGTGTGTGTGTGTGTGTGTGTGTGTGTGTGTGTGTGTGTGTGTGTGTGTGTGTGTGTGTGTGTGTGTGTGTGTGTGTAATTGTATAAATGTGTTGTGATTCCAGCATCACACCACTCTCCTCTCCAGCCACGCTCCTCTGGCTCCCCCTCCTGGCCACCTGGGGTTACTACACCCAGGAGAACACTCCGTCCCAGAGGACCGTAGTCACGTCAGCCCACCTGTTCCCTATTCCCAATCAGGCTCCCTGTTTAGACTCCGCCCCCCTGTCACTCCTTTCCAGAACTTTCCCGTTGTTCAACCTGAGACTCTCTGGCAATCCTCTGTTTCTGTAGAGCTTTATTAAAGTAACGTTCCCGCCCACGCATAACCACAACATCCGGGTATTACATGCAACCTTTAAACCCACCCCTAGGTGTCGCTGTAACACAGGCTACTAACATATGCCTTTATGGAACATCTCCCTTCCTTTAGCTGCTTAAAACAATGACATGCTTGCATCTTGGTTAACAATCAACTTGTTAACAATCAACTTAACATGAAACATTAAACTTAACATTAAATAACACAATCAAATAACATTCCAACATAACATTATTCCTTTTTTTTTATATATTTTTTTAAATATATATATATATATACGCATGGTACATATTAGTCTTACACAAACACACAGAGAGACACACACACACACACACACACACACACACACACACAGGAAACCGCAAGCAACAGAAAAACCCACAGGAAGTGTGTGTGTGGCAGAGAGAGAGGGAGGGTGTGCTCTAAAGAGAGACACTGGTACTATATATATATATATATATGGATACATATATATATACACGCATGGTATATATTAGTCTGTGTGTGTGTTTACATTCAAACCGAGCCAATACAGGCACCCTTTCTCATGTATAAACATATATACACACATGCAGGCACACACACACACAGGCACAGGCACACACACACACACATGCAGGCACACATGCAGGCAGGCACAGGCACAGGCACACACACACACACACACACACACACACACACACACACACACACACACACACACACACACACACACACACACACACACACACACACACACACACACACACACACACACACACACACAGGGTGGCAGTATAGCTCAGGAGGTAGAGCGGTCTCCTCACCACCGGCAGGTCGCTGGTTCGATCCCCGCCGCCTCCTCCTATCTAAAGCTGTGGAGGTGTCCTTGAGCAAGACCCCCTAACCCTAACTGCTCCTGACCTGCTGGCTGTCTCCTTGATGGCTGACTCCTCGTTGGTGGTTGAATGAGTGGATGAATGGTGAATGTGAGGACTTGTAAAGAGCTTTGAGTAACCATTGGTTAGCAAAGAGCTCTATAAATGTCCATTTACCACTCACACACACAGGGAGAACTGGAACTAATGTGCCTTTGGTAACAGTTGTGTGTAACAGTCGGTTGATGAGACAGACAGATAACCAGACTGACAGTTACAATGTGCTGTAGCTATATATAAATATATATATAAATGGTATACATATATTAGTGTGACACACAAGAGAGAGAGACAGAGCTTTAAGAGCACTGTCCTTCTCAGGGCTCAGGAGGTCATTAGGAGCAGGTAGGAGTCAGAGGTCATTAAGGAGCAGGTAGGGGTCAGAGGTCATTAAGGAGCAGGTAGGGGTCAGAGGTCATTAAGGAGCAGGTAGGGCTCAGAGGTCATTGAGGAGCAGGTAGGGGTCAGAGGTCATTAGGAGCAGGTAGGGCTCAGAGGTCATTGAGGAGCAGGTAGGGGTCAGAGGTCATTAAGGAGCAGGTAGGGCTCAGAGGTCATTAAGGAGCAGGTAGGGTTCAGAGGTCATAGGAGAAACATCTGGTACTCTTGGAGGATTTCAAGTGAAGAAAGGGGAACATATGTGTTTGAGTATGTCTGTGTGTGTATGTTTATAAATATGTGTGTGTGTTTGTGTGAGTCTGAGGTGGGGGAGGTAAGGACGTGAGGAGGTGAGGGAGGTGAAGAGATAAGGAGGTGGGGAGGTAAGGAGGTGGGGATGTAGGGGAGGAGGTGAGGAGGTAGGGAGGTGAGGAGATGAGGAGGTGAGGGAGGGAGAGGGGGTGTGGCGTGTGTGTGTGGGAGCGCGAGGTGAAGGAGCGAGCGTCTGTGTGTGTCTGGAAGTGAACGGGAGTCGTATCAATGTCCATCTGTCTAGAATAAGTTATCAATCAATCAACCCTCTGGTTAGTAAACCCTGCCTGTGTGTTCATTAAGTGGTTATTGAACCTGAAGCCAGTGCTTGGGCCCTGGATCAATATCCCCTGTATTCCTCCACTACGGTCTGGGAGCAGGTCAGGAACGTTCAACACATGCAACAGTTTCATTATTTAGTTATTTACTTACATATTGAGCTCTTAGTCAATTGTTCATTCATGTGTTCATTGTTCTTTATCTCAAAGGTTCACAGCGACCTCTGCTCTTAATCCATGACCCAATCCCTTCACGGTTCTTACTGGTATTTTAATATCTGTATATCGCTGTGTTCTGCTGCTCCCTGCTGGCGACACTAGAGCATTACAACACCACGCAGCTCTAATAATATCATATATATATATTATATACAAGCAGTTATATACAGTGTTATACACACACACACACACACACACACACACACACACACACACACACAGTAAGTGACCAGGGGCCGGTTGTTAAGTCTTAATCAGTCCTTAAATGTCCTTATCAGTCGTTATGTCTTAATCAGTCCTTAAATGTCCTAATCAGTCGTTAGTTAAACATTCGTTAACTGTGGGTTGTTCAAAGGGTTTAGGCGAGTGGTTAACTAATCACTACTTAACTTGTCCTTAAACAGTTATTAAGTATTAATATTAAGTATTTTTACCTATAATTCTTGAAACCACTTCCTGTATCTCCTCTTAACAACTCTAAAGATGGATGCTAATGCTAGTTAGCAGAAAGAGAAAAACTATATTTTTCCTTTGGAGAGAGTTGGTAGAGGAGAGCACTGAATAGAGATTATTTTTAAAGATTATACATTATGTATATGTAACGGGTGTGCCTGGACTCTACAGTCTGTCTATCACATCCGTTGACCTCTGCGCCTTCTGCGTTGTGTTCTGTTGTGCTGGTTGAATGAAGGACATGGACCACAAACAGCTACTGGTTGCTTTTTAATCATGCAGACCGTCTGGACAATGGCTGTGTCCTGTACAGAACAAACGTGCAACATGCGGTCTCTCCCACACACACGGGTCTCAATCTCCTCTCCTCAGACAGCAAGACGCGAACTGACTCATTAACACATGCTTCTGAATTTAACTAATTAAATAGAATACAAATGCTTAATACATTCGACCACAGCATATATTAGACATGAAAAACAGCCAACCAATATCAATTAAGAACACAAGAATGCACATACATTTACATTTACATTTACATTGTACAGATACCTGTACAGATACCTGTACAGATCAAAGAAAGAACTAACTTGCGACATGCGGTCTCTCCCACACACACGGGTCTCAATCTCCTGTTAGCAGACCAACATTTCTTATCCCCTTTACTTTACGTTTACATCGTCCACAATAAAAATAATTATACTTTAATAATAATAATAATAATAATAAACTATAACCAGGATGACAAAAACTTACCTCTCCTCAGACAGCAAGACGCGAACTGAGTGCAGAGCAGCGTTGACGTCAAAAACAACCGCTGTTCTCTTAAAGAGACAGTACAGGCTTTACAAATAAGGTTACACTAGGCGACAATTTTAACCCACATATGCAAACATGCATTGAATATAAAGGAAACATATATACAAATCTGGATTTGGTGAAATTATAAACTAACTTGGTTCCACATCTCAGCATCAGCATCACAAATACACACACACACACACACATACACACGCACACACATAGAAATACAGACACACATGCATATTCAGTGTACACACACACACATATTTATATATCAATACAAACAACAAACAAATCATGAGGATTGAATCCTCTTTATTGGTCACATACATGAAGACATACAGTGAAACGTGTTCTCTGCATTTAACCCATCCTAGTATTAGGAGCAGTGGGCAGCTATTCATACAGCGCCCGGGGAGCAGTTAGGGTTAGGGTCTTCCTCAAGGACACCTCGACAGTTTTTGCTAGGAGGAGCCGGGGATCGAACCAGCAACCTTCCGGTTGTGAGGCGACCGCTCTACCTCCTGAGCTAGACTGCCGCCCAATACATGAGCACACACACACACACACACACACACACACACACACACACACACACACACACACACACACACACACACACACACACACACACACACACACACACACACACACACACACACACACACACACACACCACACACACACACACACACACACACACACACACACACACACACACACACACACACACACACACACACACACACACACACACACACACACACACACGCACACGGTGGTGAGGGTGGAGGAGGTGAGATGGTCTAACCTGACTGACTGGGGTCTGTTGGTTAGGAAGTCTAGTAACCAGTTACAAACTGAGGGGTTGATGCCAAGGTTCTTGGTTTCCATGAGGTCACCAAGTGTGAAGATGAGTTTGGAGGGGATGATGTGTTGAATGCTGAGCTGAAGTCTATGAACAGCCTTCTCACCTGGGAGTTGCTCTCATCCAGGAGGGAGAGAGAGGAGTGAAGGGCTGAGGAGATGGCGTCCTCCGTGCTCCTGTTCTCACGGTAGGCAGATTGGTGTTTATCCAGTGAGGTGAGAGGCCAGATTAGAGGAGAGCCAGGACCAGCCTCTAGAACCACTTCATGATGATGGGGGTGAGGGCAACAGGGTGGAAGTCAGTGAGGCTCGCTGCAGAGGAGGGTTTAGGCACTGGCACAATGGAGGTGGTTTTAAAGCACACTGGGACAACTGCCTGAGCTAGTGACAAGTTGAACATGTCAGTAAGGACCTCGGTCAGCTGCTGGTGGTCTGTGGGGAGAGGGGGAGGGGCTGGTGGTCTGTGGGGGAGAGGGGGAGGGGCTGGTGGTCTGTGAGGGAGAGGGGGAGGGGCTGGTGGTCTGTGGGGAGAGGGGGAGGAACTGGTGGTCTGTGGGGGGAGGGGAGGGGCTGGTGGTCTGTGGGGGAGAGGGGGAGGGGCTGGTGGTCAGTGGGGGAGAGGGGGAGGGGCTGGTGGTCTGTGGGGGAGAGGGGGAGGGGCTGGTGGTCAGTGGGGAGAGGGGGAGGGGCTGGTGGTCTGTGGGGGAGAGGGGGAGGGGCTGGTGGTCTGTGGGGGAGAGGGGGAGGGGCTGGTGGTCTGTGGGGGAGAGGGGGAGGGGCTGGTGGTCTGTGGGGGAGAGGGGGAGGGGCTGGTGGTCTGTGGGGAGAGGGGGAGGGGCTAGTGGTCAGGGGGGGAGGAGCCCTGGTGGGCGGTTGGGTTGTTCCGGTCATAGTGAGCAAAACAATGATTGAGTTGTTGGAGGGTTTATAATCGGTGATGGCCTGGATGTCCTGCCACATGCGTCGGGGATCAGGGTTGTTGAAGTGGTCTTCAACCCTTCCCTTGTGTATGAGCTTGGCCTGCTTGATGCCCTTTTTCAGATTAGCCCTGGCTAAACAGTAGGCCAGTGCATCGCCTGACCTAAAAGCAGCGTCACGTGCCTTTAGGAGTAGGCGGACCTCTCTACAAGTTATTATAACTGAAGATATATTAATGTCACGTAATATTCATAACACCTAGACCCCAAATAAGCTCTATGTTTCTATGTCGGCCTTCCATGACTCTGAAGTCTCACTTAACCGTCATGCTTTAACATCCAGGGCCGATGCATTTAAACATCACAAGTCTATTAAGAATCAAACCTTTAATGACCTGAGAAGTGGTGTATCACAGACTGACCCTGATATCCTGGTGGACAGAAACGGGTCTTAACATAACTCTGAGGTTTCCTACGTGACATGGATATGTTCATCTGTTACTGTTTAAACTGATGTCACGGTACCCAATTAGTTTGAGTTAATTTCTCTGAAACTTAACTTGGTAATAATACATTCCCGTGATGAGTGTATACAGACCACCCTCAGCTGTCTCTAGTTCAATTCATAAACTAGCAGACTTCCGTACTGCGTACAATAACTCAGCCACGCTGGTTCTTGGTGACTTTCCCTCCAGTTGGTGGATGAACGATGCACATGGTTTAGAGGAGATGTGAGACCATCTCCATCTGTCACAGCTGATTGATGAGCCATTCTGTCCAATAGGAAGGACACCATGACTCTGGAGTTTAGTGCTTGGCTTTAGTGACCGCTGGCCTCCGTAAGACTGGAAAGACACTCTAAGCTCTAGTAAATTAGTAAATCTCTACTAAATTAAATGTAAACACATTAAATTAACATAAAGGTCTAGGATTGATACTAAATTAAATGTAAACACTTAAAATGAACATCAAGCTCTAGGATTGATATTAAGATAAATGTAAACACTTTAAATGAACAGTCTGAAATAACTTAGTAATACATTTAAATCCTCCTTGAGTAAAGCTAAGGCCAATTATGACGTAGAATGAATCTCTAGCTGTTCTACAAATCTGTTAACATTCTGGAAAGCAGTGAAGGTAAACCATAACAAGTCCACTATATCTGTTCCTTCTCCTGTTACGCTTAATGACTGCTTCATGAATAAGATACCAGAGATTAGCTTTGGACACGCACTTTGCTACTGCCATAAATGTGTTTGCTATGAGGTACGCAGGATGGGCTCTGAGTGGTGAACCATTGGCTCATGATCCCTCCTTAAACCAGACCTCTCAGTTCACTCTACAGGCCTTCATTCACTCTCTGGTTCAGGAAGGACTTCAAGCTATCTCTTCTGATCCTTTAGTCTGGAAATAAGTTACTTAGAATATAGTCCTGTCAAATATAGATAAAAGAGTTATAAAAATGATCTCAATAACTATCGGCCAATTTCCACATTGTCCCTTCTTGCTCATATCCTGGAGGCCTTAGTTAATAATCAGCTCACCTCTCAACAGATGGTGTGTTATGTCAGCACCAGTCAGGGTTCAGAGGTCAACGGTGAACTGTCACTGACACTATCTTGGTATCTGGCTGGATCACAAAGTGAGCCACCAAAGAGTTCCAAAGTTCATCAGGAAGTGGATGGTTGAGGCTGTTATGTTATCTGGAGACACGCCTCCACTCGTAAAGCCCTAGATTCAGGTCATCCTCCTCTCCAAGATGTGTTCCCCTCATGACGGTTATTCCACACCCCATTGGTTCTTGTAAGAAGAGCTTGGGTGGACATCCCTAACAGTAAGACATCGGTATCTCCTTGTTCACCAAGCCCTTACTGGCCTTGTCGTCATGGTTACCTGGTTATTAATCTGGTCCTATAGTCACCTTTCAACCGCTTCAAGTGATTGGCTGATGCTCAAAGTACTGTTGTGGATTATTCATACCCGGTTTGTGAGCAATGGAGTCAAGAGTATCTTTAGGAGAAGACTTGTCTTCTCCTAAAGAATATTATATACAATAGAATGTATAACATAAAAGGTATATGTTAGACACCAATGCAAAGGTTTAACAAAGGGAACATATAACAAATGGTTCGGTCCAGACAGAAGTCTCAGTTCACACAGAATGCAATCTAGTGTGGATGGAGTGAGCCCCGAGGGGAAGTAACCAGGGCTGATGTAGCATGGATGCTCTTTGTCCTGTCAGCCGCTTGACCTGAAACATCTAAAGGTGCTTCTGCTTCCTGTCACGACAGGGGATTGACAAGGCCTCAAAGACATGTTGTTAGGGCCTCAAAGACATGTTGTTAGGGCCTCAAAGACATGTTGCTAGGGCCTCAAAGACATGTTGTTAGGGCCTCAAAGACATATTGTTAGGGCCTCAAAGACATGTTGTTAGGGCCTCAAAGACATGTTGTTAGGACCTCAAAGACATGTTGTTAGGGCCTCAAAGACATGTTGTTAGGGCCTCAAAGACATGTTGTTAGGGCCTCAAAGACATGTTGTTAGGGCCTCAAAGACATGTAGTAGGGCCTCAAAGACATGTTGTTAGGGCCTCGTGTCCTTGGGTAATGGTGGGGCCAACAGAGCATTGGGACCTGCTGATAGGCCCTTCATCAACAGGACGGAAACAACTAGACTAGAAGGATATTACATTTACCATTACAACAGTAGGAGTAGTATAGTAGTAGTAGTAGTAGTCGTAGTAGTAGTAGTAGTAGTACTATAGTACTAGCAGTAGTAGTAGAACTTTAGTAGTAGTAGTAGTAGTCATAGTAGTAGTACTATAGTAGTAAAAAAAAAAGTAGTGGTTCAAAGAACCAGGATTGGTGTGGGGGCGGGGCCACGAGATAGACTTGAGAGAAACCTTTAACCCTAAAGCCAGAGAGCGACGCACGAGGTGGAGGCAGCTCCTCTCTTTGTGGAGACTAAGGAAACAAGCCTTATAAACTAAACGGTGGACAGCGTTATAAGGTGAGTAGTGAGTGTTGACCAAGGGGTTAAAGAGTATGTCTCTAAACTTGTTATGCACCAGGGAGCCGGTTCCAACTGGAACACTTTGGTGATTTATTTTAAAAGACATTTACCATTGTTAAGTTAATGTAGTATCATATGTATATTATATGTTTATATGTACAGACATCTTTAACATACTGTTCAACAAACCTAACTTGAATGAACTTTGTATTAAGTCTTGTGTTAGCTCTCTTCTTCTGGTAACTGTGTGTGTGTGTGTGTGTGTGTGTGTGTGTGTGTGTGTGTGTGTGTGTGTGTGTGTGTGTGTGTGTGTGAGAGAGAGACACACCTGTGTGTCCTTTACCCTAATCATGTTGTATAACAGCCATAAAACATGGCTTTGATAAGCAGCCTCATATCTTAAGAGTTATTAATCATTTATCAGACAGCTTCATACAAAGATACTGACAGTGAATACATGTGATTAAGGAGCAGGTAGGGGTCAGAGGTCAATATGGAGCAGGTAGGGGTCAGAGGTCATGAAGGAGCAGGTAGAGGTCAGAGGTCTTTTAGGACATTTACCTCACTCACCCCACATCCTGCTTGGTAGTATAGTCCTCAGGGTTAACCTGAAGTGACTCACTAACCCCACATCCTGCTTGGTAGTATAGTCCTCAGGGTTAACCTGAAGTGACTCACTAACCCCACATCCTGCTTGGTAGTATAGTCCTCAGGGTTAACCTGAAGTGACTCACTAACCCCACATCCTGCTTGGTAGTATAGTCCTCAGGGTTAACCTGAAGTGACTCACTAACCCCACATCCTGCTTGGTAGTATAGTCCTCAGGGTTAACCTGAAGTGACTCACTAACCCCACATCCTGCTTGGTAGTATAGTCCTCAGGGTTAACCTGAAGTGACTCACTAACCCCACATCCTGCTTGGTAGTATAGTCCTCAGGGTTAACCTGAAGTGACTCACTAACCCCACATTCTGCTTGGTAGTATAGTCCTCAGGGTTAACCTGAAGTGACTCACTAACCCCACATCCTGCTTGGTAGTATAGTCCTCAGGGTTAACCTGAAGTGACTCACTAACCCCACATCCTGCTTGCTAGTATAGTCCTCAGGGTTAACCTGAAGTGACTCACTAACCCCACATCCTGCTTGGTAGTATAGTCCTCAGGGTTAACCTGAAGTGACTCACTAACCCCACATCCTGCTTGGTAGTATAGTCCTCAGGGTTAACCTGAAGTGACTCACTAACCCCACATCCTGCTTGGTAGTATAGTCCTCAGGGTTAACCTGAAGTGACTCACTAACCCCACATCCTGCTTGGTAGTATAGTCCTCAGGGTTAACCTGAAGTGACTCACTAACCCCACATCCTGCTTGGTAGTATAGTCCTCAGGGTTAACCTGAAGTTACTCACTAACCCCACATCCTGCTTGGTAGTATAGTCCTCAGGGTTAACCTGAAGTGACTCACTAACCCCACATCCTGCTTGGTAGTATAGTCCTCAGGGTTAACCTGAAGTGACTCACTAACCCCACATCCTGCTTGGTAGTATAGTCCTCAGGGTTAACCTGAAGTGACTCACTAACCCCACATCCTGCTTGGTAGTATAGTCCTCAGGGTTAACCTGAAGTGACTCACTAACCCCACATCCTGCTTGGTAGTATAGTCCTCAGGGAAGCAGCATGTGAGGCTCACAGCAGGAGTCACCGTGATAACTGAACTGAGATCAGTCTCAGCTTGGTATCTGAAACTGAAGATTCTGCTATTCCCTGAATTCTGTCTTAACATCTCCGGTTAACCTGCAAATCCAGCTTCCTGAAATTGGCTGGGGACTCCGGTCTGCTATGAATAAGGAGAGAGAGGAGGGGGATCCTACCTCTAAAAGCTCTCTGTGTGGGGAACATGGCCGCCAGAGCAGAGCTAACAGGTGAGAAGAGGATCTCTATGTGTCTGTGACTGTGGTCCATCTCAGAGCTCAGCAGTGATGTATCAGGACACCATGGTTAGTGTCAGTAAAAGCTGTGTGTGTGTTGTGTTGAAGCCCAGAGCAGAAGGAGAGAGCAGACTCCCCTGAACCCAGCTGTGTCTCCATGAAGAGTGACCGGTCTATGGAAATTCCTTATCACTTTAAAGATGGGAATCAGTCTATTGAGAAGAGGTGAGGATTCATCTGAGATGATTAATATACAGTATCTATTGAACCTCCATAGATAGAGAGAAGGGGGAGGAGTTTCAAACAGGTGATGAAAACTGACCACTTGGTTGCTACCAGACTCTGCTAATACTGATGCTTTGACTTCAGGAGAAATAATACATGTGTGTGTGTGTGTGTGTGTGTGTGTGTGTGTGTGTGTGTGTGTGTGTGTGTGTGTGTGTGTGTGTGTGTTCTCCACAGACGACACCAGGAGAGGTCAAAGGTTACCAGTGCTGGGTCTGTACAGCATCAACAAACAGAGCTGATCAAGGTGTGTAAAAGTCCAACAAGACATTAGCCTTCAGCTCTACATGAACATTAAAAAGCATCTCTTTAGACCAGACGTGAATCAAGGACAGATGCTTCTGATGTCCTCAGCTCACAGGAAAGTTCTCATTCATGTTCTGTTCCAGAGGGCTGAGGAGAACGCACACGCTTTTCTAGACCAGGAGCTGAAGAAGCTCTGGAGGGTTCTCTTCCCACATGACCCACAAGGCTCAGAGAGTCAGAGGGAGGAGGAGGAGGAGGAGGAGGAGGATGGGAAGAACAAGGAGCAGAGGAGGCGCGCCATAGAGGGAGTGACAGACATCACACTGCTCTGCCTTATGGAGATGAACCAGGAGGAACTGGCCCACACACTGAGGAGTGGTAAGAGACTCTTATTTAGAAAACATAGAAGAGACTCTTATTTAGAAAACATAGAAGAGACTCTTATTTAGAACACATAGAAGAGACTCTTATTTAGAAAACATAGAGGAGACTCTTATTTAGAAAACATAGAGGAGACTCTTATTTAGAAAACATAGAAGAGACTCTTATTTAGAAAACATAGAAGAGACTCTTATTTAGAAAACATAGAAGACTCTTATTTAGAAAACATAGAAGAGACTCTTATTTAGAAAACATAGAAGAGACTCTTATTTAGAAAACATAGAGGAGACTCTTATTTAGACAACATAGAAGAGACTCTTATTTAGAAAACATAGAAGAGACTCTTATTTAGAAAATATAGAAGAGACTCTTATTTAGAAAACATAGAAGAGACTCTTATTTAGAAAACATAGAAGAGACTCTTATTTAGAAAACATAGAGGAGACTCTTATTTAGAAAACATAGAAGAGACTCTTATTTAGAAAACATAGAAGAGACTCTTATTTAGAAAACATAGAAGAGACTCTTATTTAGAAAACATAGAAGAGACTCTTATTTAGAAAACATAGAAGAGACTCTTATTTAGAAAACATAGAAGAGACTCTTATTTAGAAAACATAGAGGAGACTCTTATTTAGAATACATAGAAGAGACTCTTATGTCACGAGAGAGGGAGTGGGTTGAACCCTGAACGCAGACGCCGACAAGTGGAGTGATACGAACGGCTTTATTTGCACCAAACACACACAACGTCATAAGGGTGAACTGGGGAGACGATCCGCGGAGCCGGCAGGCAGGTGACCGGCGGGTAGTCCGGGACAGGGGAAGGAGTCTGTACCGGGGGTATCGGGTGCGGAGTACCGGCAGGCAGGTGACCGGCGGGTAGTCCGGGACAGGGGAAGGAGTCTGAGTACCGGGGGTATCGGGTGCGGAGTACCGGCAGGTAGTTGGCAGGCGATGGGTACCAGACGGGAGAACTACGTGCATAGTAGAGTAACGACCTCACGCTGGGGTAAAGGAAAGACCACGTCTATATACCCCAGGTGAGGTGATAAACAATTGGACGAGGAGATTGTGTCCAGGTGTGTGTGTGTGTGTGTGTGTGTGTGTGTGTGTGTCACCAGCGCACGAGGCTTTGCCACGCCCCCTGCCAACCAACGTGATTGTTTGTTGACAGGAGCGTGTGTGCGCCACCAGCGCATGTGGCTAGGCCACGCCCCCTGCCAACCACCGTAACCGTGACATCTTATTTAGAAAACATAGAAGAGACTCTTATTTAGAAAACATAGAAGAGACTCTTATTTAGAAAACATAGAAGAGACTCTTATTTAGAAAACATAGAGGAGACTCTTATTTAGAAAACATAGAGGAGACTCTTATTTAGAAAACATAGAAGAGACTCTAATTTAGAAAACATAGAAGAGACTATAATTTAGAAAACATAGAGGAGACTCTTATTTAGAAAACATAGAGGAGACTCTTATTTAGAAAACATAGAGGAGACTCTGATTTAGAAAACATAGAAGAGACTCTTATTTAGAAAACATAGAGGAGACTCTTATTTAGAAAACATAGAAGAGACTCTTATTTAGAAAACATAGAAGAGACTCTTATTTAGAAAACATAGAAGAGACTCTTATTTAGAAAACATAGAAGAGACTCTTATTTAGAAAACATAGAGGAGACTCTTATTTAGAAAACATAGAGGAGACTCTTATTTAGAAAACATAGAAGAGACTCTTATTTAGAAAACATAGAAGAGACTCTAATTTAGAAAACATAGAAGAGACTCTTATTTAGAAAACATAGAGGAGACTCTTATTTAGAAAACATAGAAGAGACTCTGATTTAGAAAACATAGAAGAGACTCTTATTTAGAAAACATAGAAGAGACTCAAACAGAGATTTGTTTAAAATATTTCTACATTTCTATCTTTTCCAGATAAATCTCCTCTTGGAGGTCAAATGGTTTGATCCAGATGTGTAGGGTTAATGTGAGGCTTTCAGGTTGAGTGGTTTAACCCTGTAACACCCCTTGTTGTAAAATTACAACGTTACAATGTTACACAATATACTGCAGATCAACAGCCTGTCAACATACCTGAAGAGATGCAACACTATCTTGTTATGTCAGCATATCAAGTCAGTAATAGTTATAGTATAGTAATACTTAATTATAATGTATTATAGTACTGTCATTACACCAATCATATTGTTGTGTCAATATCACATAAGACCTGTCTTCTGGGTTCTCTCATTTAGGAACTGCTGCAATAACTGCTGAACTGCTGTGCCAACATAACATCAAGTCTCATCTGATGCAGAAGTTCAGGCGTGTGTTTGAGGGAATCCCTAAAGCAGGACAGTCAACAGATCTGAATGACTTCTACACAGAGCTCTTCATCACACAGAGAGTCAGTGGAGAGGTCAACAAGGAACATGAGGTCAGTCTGATTGAAAAAGCTTCCAGGAAACCAGCCAAGGAGGAAACACCAATCAAACTTGAAGACATCTTTAAACCCTTACCTGGACAAGATCAACCAAGCAGAACCATAATGACAACTGGAGTGGCGGGCATTGGTAAAACCATCTTAACACACAAGTTCACTCTGGACTGGGCTGAAGGCAAAGCCAACCAGGACATCCACTTCACGCTTCCCTTCACTTTCAGAGAGCTGAATTTAATGAAAGAGAAAGAGTTTAGCTTGATGGAACTTCTTCATCACTTCTTTATTCAAACCAAAGGAATCCTCAGATATGACCTGTTCCAAGTGGTCTTCATCTTGGACGGTCTGGATGAGTGTCGACTGCCTCTGGACTTCCAGAACAATCCGATCTGGACCGATGTCACAAAGTCGACCTCGGTGGACGTGCTGCTGACAAACCTCATCAGGGGCGACCTGCTTCCCTCCGCTCGCATCTGGATAACCACACGCCCTGCGGCAGCCAATCAGATCCCTGCTGAGTGTGTTGGCATGGTGACAGAGGTGAGAGGGTTCACCGACCCACAGAAGGAGGAGTACTTCAGGAAGAGATTCAGAGAGACTCTGGCCATTAAAATCATCTCCCACATCAAGACATCCCGAAGCCTCCACATCATGTGTCACATCCCAGTCTTCTGTTGGATCAGTGCTACAGTTCTGGAGGACTTCTTCAAAACAACCCAGACAGGAGAAGTGATGCCCAACACCGTGACTAAGATGTACATCCACTTCCTGAGGGTCCAGTCCATACAGGGGGACAGGAAGTACCATGGGGGAGCTGAAACAGATGCAGTCTGGAGTTCAGAGAGCAGGGAGATCATTGTTGCTCTGGGAAAACTGGCTTTTAACCAGCTGGTGAAAGGCAACCTGATATTCTACGAGGCAGACCTGGCAGAGTGTGACATGGATATCAGAGCAGCCTCAGTGTACTCAGGAGTGTTCACCCAGATCTTTAAAGTGGAGTGTGGGCTGTACCAGGACAAGGTGTTCTGCTTTGTCCATCTGAGCATCCAGGAGTTTCTGGCTGCTCTTTATGTCTTCCTGTCCTTCATGGACACTGGTGTCAATCTGCTCTCAGATAAACATCGGCGAGGCAAGTGGTCTATTCTTGTTGGAAAGAAAACAGAGGTCCAACTCCTCTACCAGAGTGCTGTGGACAAGGCCTTACAGAGTGAGAACGGACACCTGGACTTGTTCCTCCGCTTCCTCCTGGGCCTCTCTCTGAAGACCAATCAGAATCTCCTTCCAGGTCTGCTGAGACAGACAGGAAGTAGCTCACGGACCAATAAGCAAACAGTGTCTTACATCAAGAAGAAGTTAAGTGGAGACCTCTCTCTAGAGAGAAGCATCAATCTGTTCCACTGTCTGAATGAGCTGAACGACCGTTCTCTGGTGAAAGAGATCCAACAGTACCTGACATCAGCAAGTCTCACCACAGATGATCTCTCTCCTGCTCAGTGGTCAGCTCTGGTCTTCATCTTACTGTCATCAGAAGAGGAGCTGGACGTGTTTGACCTGAAGAAATACTCTGCTTCAGAGGAGGGTCTTCTGAGGCTGCTGCCAGTGGTTAAAGTCTCCAAAACATCTCTGTAGGTTCACTAATAACATGTATTTTAATACACAATATACATTATACTAGAATATGAAAGTTAGAATAATATACAAAACATATATGTAGGTTCAGTAATAACATATATTACATTACAATAAACATTATACAAGAATATTAAAGTCATAATTAGATACAAAACAAATGTGTAGGTTCATTCATAACATGTATTACAATGTACATTATATAGTTGAATATTAAAGTTATATAATATTCAAAACATATGAGCTGGGAGCAGGCTATAGGAGGAAGCCTTACATAAAAGTACAATTTCAAGTTCTATAATATACAAAACATATCGGTAGGTTCAATAATAGCATGTATTACAATACACTATACATTATACTAGAATATTAATGTTGTATAATATTCAAAACTAATTTTATTATTTCAAATATTTTATTTTCTAAACTACACAACATTTGGATTGTGAACCATTAGTAACAGCACCACTTCAGTAGGAAGTCCAGTAACAACTGGGTATTATACCAGGAAACACCACAACTGGGGTTTTCCCTGGCCTATTCATATTTGTGAATACTACAATTTGAATGAATTCTTTATAATACTGGACCAGGCTACCAATTCCACTCCACTATTGGCTGTTAAATCTTATCTACAGCGCTGTTATAATTTGTTAAACTTATATTTCTTATTCATAATGCTAGTAAAGACTGTGTTTTAATGGTGGTTTTAAGTGGTTTAAGAGGTTTTAATTCTAATAAGCCCTTTCAACCCAGTTCCTAACATGTTCCTGTTGATGTTGTGTGAAGGCTGAATGGCTGTCATCTGTCAGAGAGATGCTGTGAAGCTCTGGCCTCAGTTCTCAGCTCCAACTCCTCCAGTCTGAGAGAGCTGGACCTGAGTACCAACAACCTGCAGGATTCAGGAGTGAAGCTGCTCTCTGCTGGACTGGGGAGTCCACACTGTACACTGGAGACTCTCAGGTCAGTTGGACTCAATGAGCAAACACTTACAGCACAGGCTTTGATATCAGAAGACATTCAACTGATTCCATGCATTGAGGAGATCTTTAGAACCAAGTGACCATCTCCATCACTAAGGACCACAACCACCCTGGGCTCCATCTCATCTCCCCCCTACCGTTCGGTTGCTGGTTCTGCAGCATCCATACAAGGACTACCAGGTTCAAGGAGAGTTAATATCCACAGATAGTGTTACACTATCATAACATTGTCATTAACATTACACTGATATGGAATCCACAGCCTTGGTTGACGCGCGCATGCGCTTTTCCGTAAGAAGACAGCAGAGATGATTTGTTTGGTTTGTAGAAAAGGGTATTTTATTGATATTTACTTGAAGCTTTGTTTAGCGTGGATGGGTTCTTACCATACGACGTGGAGGTGTGCTGGCTTATTCCCGTTGCATGGTGTCCTGGTTTCCTATTTCTAAAGTTCATAAATCCGTAGCGCTTGCGACAGTCAAAAACCGTCTGGGCTGCGTGCCTTGCATTTCCAGTGTGTTTTACTAGGGAACCGGCCTCATTGATAAAAGCGGGTTCACGCGCTCAGGTGCTGCAATCACCGGTTCAACCTGGGCTGGACCAGACACGCCTCCACGTTGTCCAAGCAACACGCATCCAAATCAGAACAAATAAAAGGTGTTATCAATCAAGTTAATCACCGACCGTTTTCCAAACAATATTGCTTCATATATCAAACAAAATAAATAAATAAATAATAAGGACTGAATCTGGCTCCAACATTCCGGCCCCTAATTGTTCTGTAAGAGAATAGTACAATTACCAACTAAACCAGGAGGAGCCAAAACTAAACTCATTTCATATTCTAAATTACATTCCTTTTTTTTTCTTTTTTAACAGTCCATGTCCCCCCGACGAGGGATTCAAAAGTTCTGCTTTCAAAAAACTTAAACTCACGGTCCGTAAAGTCCCCCCAACGAGGGATTCAAAAGTTCTGCTTTCAAAAAACTTAAACTCACGGTCCGTAAAGTCCCCCCAACGAGGGATTCAAAAGTTCAGCTTTCAAAAAAGGCAAAGAAAAGCGCCTCACAGTCCACAAAGTGTGTAATGTGTGCGATGTCCGTGTGAGAGAGGGGGGGGGGGAAGAAAGAAAGAGAAGGGATATGGTGGGGGGGGGGGGGGGGAAGAGAGATAGGGGGGGGGGGGGGGGTCTTCTTATGTTTTTGCCTCTAGGAGTAAGACAAGCTTCATGATGGGCCTGATCAAGGTGTTGGTCTTGGTTTGCACCTCGACTTGTCTCACAAATCCTTTTTTGTCTGGCCGGGTTTGTGTGATTCGTCCCATGATCCACGAGTTTCTAGGAGCAGAGTCGTCTATTATTAAGACAATATCACCGGCCGCCATGTTTCTCCTTTTCTTTGTCCACTTTTACCTTTCCTGCAGTTCTGGCAGGTACTCTCTTGTCCACCTTTTCCAAAAAAGGTCTGCCATGTATTGCACTTGACGCCATCTCCTCTTGGCATAACAGTCATCTAGGCTGAATACTCCAGGTGGCAGTGAAGGCTTTTCTTTGAGGAGAAGGAGGTGATTTGGTGTGAGAGGTTCCAGATCCAGAGGGTCATTGGAGGCTTTAGAGATGGGCCGATCATTAATTATGGCTTCCACTTCACATAAAAGTGTAGTCAATCCTTCCTCATCCAGAGTCTGTTCCCGTGTTAAAGCTCCAAGAATGCGTCTGACTGTTCTTATTTGTCTCTCCCATATTCCACCGTGGTGTGATCCGGCAGGTGGGTTGAATGTCCATGATATGCCTTTCTCAAGTAAGGTGGCATGAATCTTGAGATTGTCCAGATCTTGAATAGACTCTCGTAGCTCTCGTTCTGCCCTGATAAGATTGGTTCCGTTATCGGATCTCATGGTCTTGACTGTGCCTCGTCTGGCTACAAATCTTCTTATTGCGTTAATGCATGAGTCTGTATTCAGTGTATGAGCAACTTCCAAGTGCACTGCTGGGATATTCAGGCACGTGAAGATCACGCCATACCGTTTCAACGTTGTTCTTCCTCTTTTCATTTCAAATGGGCCGAAGTAGTCTACGCCCACGTTTGTGAAAGGTGGTTTGTCAGGTAGCAGCCTGTCCTGGGGTAAGTCTGCCATGTATTGTGTACCTCTGACACCACTCGACCTTCTACAGTGGACACACTTTGCAATCACTGCCCTGACTGCAGAGTTGACCTTAGGTATCCAATACTTTAGCCTCAGGCGTGATAGTGTATGGTTCCGCCCGCTGTGTCCAACGGTTTCATGGACATATCTGATGATTAATGTCGTTACGTGATGTTTTCTTGGCAGAATGGCGGGGTGCATTGCAGACTTGACCAATCTTCCACCAACCCTTATTAGCTCATCATAAAGAACTGGGGTAAGTTTATGGATGTGACTGTTCTTCTTCACAGGCGTTCTTTTCCTTAGTGACTCTAGTTCCTCTTTGTATTCTGTTGATTGATAAATTGGATAATGGCGTTCGGCTTCCTGTAAGTCATCAACAGACAACAGAGCTTTGCAATTTCCTTTTTTCTTTTTCGGTGCACCTTTAATTTCCTTCTTTTCTTTGCAGGCCTTTTTTAGTGTTGCTTTAATCCTCAATATCCATGCTACGGCTTTTCTGAGACGATGCCACTCAGAATAGTAGGTGATTAATTTCATGACTGTATTCACGGACTCATCCACAGGAGCAACGTTCATAGTGAAGACCTTTACTTCCGGATCGTCCTGTGTCAATGTGCATTCTGGGCATTGTGGCCACTCCGTTTCTGGATGTTGCATGAATTCAGGACCTTGTATCCATGTCGAATTCAAGAAGCGAGCTGTTGATAAGCCTCTCGATGCGCAGTCAGCGGGATTCAGAGTGCCGTTGACATACCTCCACTGCGTAACATCAGATTCCGTACGGATGTTGCTCACTCTGTTGGCAACAAAGGTGTGATATCTTGAGGTTTCATTGTTCAGATACTTAAGCACAGATGTGCTATCTGTCCAATAGACTGATGGCATCAAAGGGAGTTCAAGTTCTGCCTGCAGAAAGGTATTCATTCGTACAGCCATTGCTGATGCTGTGAGCTCGAGCCTTGGGATGGTGATGGGTTTTAATGGTACCACCCTTGCTTTGCCCATGACAAACGCGCAGTGGACTTTGTGCTTTTTAGGGTGGTAAACCCCGTGGTGGGGAATATACCACGTCTTTCCAACCTTGGCTTCCTTTTGCTTGTTGTCAGATGTCGTTTGGAAAGCAAAACCTCTTTTCAGTTTGTCAGCCATAAGTGTTCTATATTCCTCGTGAAATTGTGGGTTCTTTAACAGCTTTCGTTTCAAGTTGGTTGGGAACTCAGCTTTGTCCGTCCGTAAAGGCAATCCGATATTGTAATGCCCGTCTTGCAGCTTTACTGAGGTTGAGACCTTTCCCATGAATATATGGTCTTCTTGAGACATCTCTAGGCGCTCTCCATGCTGGTGCTCTGGGAAATCATATTTCATCTGCTGTTGCAGCAATTCCTCAATCCTTACCAGCGAGATCCTGTTCGTTGTAATGATGTTCCCAGTGCCCTGTGTGAGTGGCCCATTGACTGTCCATCCGAGGCTGTTAATTATGTCCTTTCCCCTGGCTGTTAATTATCATCCATGGCCTTTGGAACATTGTTGCCGATCAGCAGTCCGATTTCTGCTTTTATTCTAGGAAGTTTCACTTGGTGTAGATATGGCCATTGCTTTATATCCTCCTGGTCTGGGATATTTTCAGCTTTCACAGGGATTGCAGAGTGTGAGTAAACCTCAGGGAGTTCCAAATACTCATTGCTGTCAAGAGCACTGATTTCCAAGCCGGTTACCATTGATGTCTTTATGACCTGTTCCTCGTTCATAGTTCTTAACAAAATGGTAGTTCTGCTTCCTGTTGCCTGCAGCTGTCCGAGCAAGGACTCTGTGCAGAATGTTGCAGAACTTCCTGGATCCATAAAGGCGTATGTGAGAATAACCTTATCACTTTTCTTCATTTTGATTTTTACAGGAACTATGGCGAGTTTGCATTCTGATTTACCGGCCCCAGTTTCATTCCACACCTCGGCTTGATTTGTGTACACTGTCACGGCTGTATCTTTAGAGTTTTCATCCTTCTCTGTATTAGGATATTTTCTGTTGATATGCAGGATTGTGGGATGTTTGAGAGAACACACTTGACAGGTAAGTCTCTTTTGGCAACCTTTACTCATGTGACCCACTTCAAAACATCCAAAACACACAAGAGGGGAATTCTTCAAGAATTCCAGTTTTTCTTCATGCGTTTTCTTTTTCAGTTGTGAACATGAACTGAGCTCATGGTTTCCTTTGCAATGTAAACATTCGTTGGTTGTTTTCCTTGGTGCTTTATCCACACATTCAGTTACAGCCTGCTTGTAGAAGCTGCCTGTCACCTTTGCCACATTGGTAGCAAATCCACTGAATGCGCTCTTAGGCCTTCTGTCTTTAGAGGGAAAGGGCTTGCCTGGTGGTGATATGACGAACCTTCTTGTCTGTGTGGGATTTAAGCTTCCAAACAACGGATGTGATAGGATTCTGGAGTGATAGTTTATAAACTCCACCAGCTCTGGAAATGTTGGCCTTGTTCCATTACGATCCTGCAATTCACAAGCTTTGAATCTCCATCTTTCTTGTGTCTTGTAAGCTAATTTACTGAGAATGGCTCTCATGTTAGTTGGATGGTTCAATTCCTCTAAGTACTCAACGGAGCTCATGGCATTGAGACAACCATTGAGAAACACAGAGTAAGCCTGCAAGGCCTCTGCATCTTCAGCTTTGATTATTGGCCAGCTGAGCACCTTGTCCAAATATGAAGTGGCAATCTTGTGTTCGTAAAAACACTCAAACTTCTGCAAAACAACTACACAGCAACACATTAGCACCATGGAATGATATTATAACCTTGTTTCACAGTTTAAGATTATATAAACACTGTAAACATAATTTAGAACAGAAATCTACAAAGAGCACATGACAAACTCTCCTCACCTCAGTCTGCCATGCAAACAACTGAGTGAGAGAGTGTGCAACGCAGGTAGATGACGTCACTGCCGGGAGTGAAGACTTCAAAATAAAAGCATTAGCTCCCAAAACGGTCTTTTGTAGTAAACATACCAAAATAACAATAAATAATATTGGAACAATAAAATAAAACGTGAGGGATTATTGGTGGAAAGCATTCCTGTATATTTATATACCTGCTACACTTACACACACACACGTGTAACGGACGTGGAAAGTACAGGATCGGGGACGACGACCGACTGGTTCTCAAACTTTATTTTCCTGCAGAAGACAATACATGGTTTCTTATTTACTTCTATGTCATATGGAAAATGACAAAGAGTAAAATGACCAAAGAGCAACATAAGCCTCTAATTGTCCCTGGAGCCACACACACACACATTTATAAATGCACACACACAAACACACTTATTCATATACATATACACACATACACACACACACATACACACACACAAACACACTTATTCATATACATATACACACATACACACACACATACACACTTACACACATACATATAAAAATACACACACACAAACACACATATTTATCTATACACACACACACACATTTATAAATGCACACACTCACACACACGTATTTATATACATATACACACATACACACACACATACACACTTACACACATACATATAAAAATACACACACACAAACACACATATTTATCTATACACACACACACACATTTATAAATGCACACACTCACACACACTTATTTATATACATATACACACATACACACACATACATACACACATACACACACACATTTATAAATACACACACACAGACACACTTATTTATAAACATATACACACACACATATACACACATACACACACACATATAAAAATATACACACACAAACACGCATATTTATAAAATTACACACACACACACATATTGTAATACACATACATACAGACACACACAAACACACACACACTCCTTATAAAAATACACACACATATACGCGCACACATACTCACATCTTAAAACACACACACACACACACAGACATGTAAAATACATACACCCACATACACACACACATGAGTTAGCAGCAGGGATCCTGGTTGATCTTCTGGTCATCAGATCAGTTGGAACGGGTAAACACTAAGCAGTGCTGTGACTGACAAGAACACCAGGACACACAGGCATGTAACACACACACACACACACACACACACACACACACACACACACACACACACACACACACACACACACACACACACACACACACACACACACACACACACACACACACACACACACACACACACACACACGTGCGCCCACACACACACACACACACACACACACACACACAAACGCACACACACACACACACACACACACACACAAATGCACACACACACACACACACACACACACACACACGATTGCTCCCGCACACACAAACACGTGCATTCACACGGGCATACACACACGTGTGCGCCCACACACACACACACACACACACACACACACACACACACACACACGATTGCTCCCGCACACACAAACACGTGCATTCACACGGGCATACACACACGTGTGCGCCGACACACACACACACGTGCGCCCACACACACACACACACACACACACACACACGTGCGCCCACACACACACACACACACACACACACACACACACACACACACACACACACGTGTGCGCCCACACACACACACACACACACACACACACGTGTGCGCCCACACACACACTCACACACGGGCACGCACACACAATTTTCATGAATTTCAACAACAATATTATACTATACTAAACTATACTACACTATACTATAAACAATGATAGAGATGTAGTTTGACCAATGTTTTGCGTGAAGGTGCTTAAGTTAAGTTAACCCTCACCTGTTGAGGAAGCGCTACCTTGATCCTTCCTCCTAGCGCATCCTCTGACTTTTTAGTAGCTTTACAAGCGTCTTACTGGGTGGGTGTGTGTGTGTGTGTGTGTGTGTGTGTGTGTGTGTGTGTGTGTGTGTGTGTGTGTGTGTGTGTGTGTGTGTGTGTGTGTGTGTGTGTCTATGTGTGTGTGTGTGTGTGTGTGTGTGTGTGTGTGTGTGTGTGTGTGTGTGTGTGTGTGTGTGTGTGTGTGTGTGTGTGTGTGTGTGTGTGTGTGTGTGTGTGTGTGTGTGTGTGTGTGTGTGTGTGTGTCTATGTGTGTGTGTGTGTGTGTGTGTGTGTGTGTGTGTGTGTGTGTGTGTGTGTGTGTGTGTGTGTGTGTTAGCGGCCTCAGACCTAGGGGAGTCTGGTCGGTCCAGGTGATCCTCAGGTCATGGGTTCTCTGAGGATCTGTGAAACACCAAGAACAAGACAGGTTCCATTCTCATGCCTTGTTATGTTCCATCCCGGCTGGTGGAGAGTGGGAAGGAACATTTAACCAGTTGGTCAATAAGAAGTTGTTTTAATGAATGAAAATACAAGAACGTGGGCAAAAACACCACAATCAAACAAAAGCCCCTAAGGCAGCAAGTTACATGAACACCAAAGGACCCGAGGGACCTCTTTACATAAGGGTGGGATTATAGGCCCAAACCAAACTAACTAACACACTAAAGAACCCTCCCTTCTACCAGGGGAAATGAACAGGGCTAACTAAACAATAGGCGGTTACAAAACACCGCCGGGGGAGCAAGGCGACCGCGGCCAACGGGCTCCCCGACACGACAGCCGTCAAGATGACACACGTCAACACACCCGCTAACCACCGCTAACAACACTTCTACTATATCCGGAGGAGCTACGGAGACGTCTGACACAGACTCAGACGTCTGAATCTCTCCCGACTAACACGATGCACACGGTCTTAACAGCTGGCGCCGGACAGCGTGCGCGGAGAGTGGAGAGTGGAGCCTGACATCCTCCAATCCAGACCTTCGGATCTTAGGTCCCGCCTACCGGGGGAGGGACAGGACGCCGGCATCCAATGACGTCTGGGCAACGGCACAGCTCATATACATATCACACACACACACACACACAGCTCATATACATATCACACACACACACACACACACAGCTCATATACATATCACACACACACACACACAGCTCATATACATATCACACACACACACACAGCTCATATACATATCACACACACACACACAAACAGCTCATATACATATCACACACACACACACACAGCTCATATACATATCACACACACACACACACACACACACAGCTCATATACATATCACACACACACACACACAGCTCATATACATATCACACACACACACACACAGCTCATATACATATCACACACACACACACACAGCTCATATACATATCACACACACACACACACACACACAGCTCATATACATATCACACACACACACACACAGCTCATATACATATCACACACACACACACACAGCTCATATACATATCACACACACACACACACAGCTCATATACATATCACACACACACACACACAGCTCATATACATATCACACACACACACACACAGCTCATATACATATCACACACACACACACACAGCTCATATACATATCACACACACACACAGCTCATATACATATCACACACACACACACACAGCTCATATACATATCACACACACACACACAGCTCATATACATATCACACACACACAGCTGCAAACAATCACTGACAGGTTAATGAGCAGAGAGGAAACAGCAGCCGTAACAGGGACACAGCCCTGTTAGACTGCCTCCCCCTGGCCGGTGGTGGGTAAGGGGGACACGGCCCTGTTAGACTGCCTCCCCCTGGCCGGTGGTGGGTAAGTGGGACACAGCCCTGTTAGACTGCCTCCCCCTGGCCGGTGGCGGGTAAGGGGGACACAGGCCTGTTAGACTGCCTCCCCCTGGCCGGTGGTGGGTAAGGGGGACACAGCCCTGTTAGACTGCCTCCCCCTGGCCGGTGATGGGTAAGGGGGACACAGCCCTGTTAGACTGCCTCCCCCTGGCCGGTGGCGGGTAAGGGGGACACAGACCTGTTAGACTGCCTTCCCCTGGCCGGTGATGGGTAAGGGGGACACAGACCTGTTAGACTGCCTCCCCCTGGCCGGTGGTGGGTAAGGGGGACACAGCCCTGTTAGACTGCCTCCCCCTGGCCGGTGGTGGGTAAGGGGACACGGCCCTGTTAGACTGTCTCCCCCTGGCCGGTGGTGGGTAAGGGGGACACAGACCTGTTAGACTGCCTCCCCCTGGCCGGTGGTGGGTAAGGGGACACGGCCCTGTTAGACTGCCTCCCCCTGGCCGGTGGTGGGTAAGGGGGACACAGCCCTGTTAGACTGCCTCCCCCTGGCCGGTGGTGGGTAAGGGGGACACGGCCCTGTTAGACTGCCTCCCCCTGGCCGGTGGTGGGTAAGGGGGACACGGCCCTGTTAGACTGCCTCCCCCTGGCCGGTGGTGGGTAAGGGGGACACAGACCTGTTAGACTGCCTCCCCCTGGCCGGTGGTGGGTAAGGGGGACACGGCCCTGTTAGACTGCCTCCCCCTGGCCGGTGGTGGGTAAGGGGGACACAGCCCTGTTAGACTGCCTCCCCCTGGCCGGTGGTGGGTAAGGGGGACACGGCCCTGTTAGACTGCCTCCCCCTGGCCGGTGGTGGGTAAGGGGGACACGGCCCTGTTAGACTGCCTCCCCCTGGCCGGTGGTGGGTAAGGGGGACACAGACCTGTTAGACTGCCTCCCCCTGGCCGGTGGTGGGTAAGGGGGACACGGCCCTGTTAGACTGCCTCCCCCTGGCCGGTGGTGGGTAAGGGGGACACGGCCCTGTTAGACTGCCTCCCCCTGGCCGGTGGTGGGTAAGGGGGACACGGCCCTGTTAGACTGCCTCCCCCTGGCCGGTGGTGGGTAAGGGGGACACAGCCCTGTTAGACTGCCTCCCCCTGGCCGGTGTTGGGTAAGGGGGACACAGCCCTGTTAGACTGCCTCCCCCTGGCTGGCATCTGCCCACTCCCCTTTTCCCCTCATTGATTTTAGTAATTTCCTATTTAAAGTGTTTTTACCCATTATAAACAAATAAATGTGATTGACATTTTGAAATAAACTGTTCAACTTTTTCATTATAAATGAACCACGTCTCTGTCTTTTGTCAGTCATGAACTTGTAGAGCCTTCTTATGTCTGAGGTGTAGATTAAATCTCTCCTGGGGTGAAATCCCCCAGGTGGCGTTGTCAGGCATTTGGTGTTTGGGAGGCTCTGCCTTTAAGAACGACCACCCGTCACTCATGCATCCACTGTTCAGTAATGATCAACAACAGACAGAACCCTAGCAGCCTATTTCCTATACAAGTTATTATAACTGAAGATATATTAATGTCACAGTCTCACTTAAGTCTCACTTAAGGCCTATAGTGGCTATTTGCAAATGATTTCGTATTTGCCACTTCCACTCCGGATAGCTTTAGTCTACGCGCACATAATAAAGATTCTGATCCGTCACGATGAATCCATCATTTATTTCGAAGATGCATAAAAAACAAAACTACATGCGGTGCGTTGCGTGCGGTGCGTGCGTGCGTGCGTGCGTGCGGTAGAAAAACTGTTTGCTTCCGGTCCACACTTCCCACGCAGGCCACCACCCCTTATCAAGGTAAACCATACAGGTGAATAGCTCAGGTAGGTCTCTTAAAGGGAAAGTACACAAATCATAAGAATAGTTACAATAACCATAATCAGTGTAAATAATATCATGACTTGTCAATCAAGTTATCAGTTTTCATTTTCATATTTCGTAATATATAATTCAAATAATTGCATGATACAAACTCAAAGATTAAGTAACTGAAGAATGGCTCCTACATCCCGGCCCCTAATTGTCCATTATTCTAAAAAGGGACAATTATTCTATGCAAATATGTTAACAGGAGTCTGAACATGTCTTTATATAGTCCATGTAGGAATCAAAATATTCCAAAAAGGGGGTATGTTCCACGAAAAAGCGTATAATCCAAAAAATGGGTATGATCCACAAAAAAGGTGTAGTCCATCAGCGTATAAACAAAGGTTCGGGCATTGCCCTCGAAAAAGAAAAAACGAAAGTGTGTGAAGAAGTCAGTAGGGGCTAGTCAATGTCAGTCAATCTGCTTCTTTCAGCAAGCATAGTTTGCTTCGTCGGATGGTCAAAATCCATCCAATGTCTGGGATCGGCTGGTTGTGTTGAGGTACTTGAGGACAGACGTGCTATCAGTCCAAAAGACAGATTCCAGAAGTTCCACTTCCAGTTCCTCTTTCAGCATTTTATCAATGCGGACTGCGACCACTGCTGCCGCCAGCTCCATTCTGGGTATGGTCATCTGCTTCAGTGGGGCTACCCGTGCTTTGCCCATGACAAAGACAATATGGACGTCACCTTTGAGGTTGGTCAGTCGCAGGTAGCTAGCTGTACCGTACCCGTGTTCGCTGGCATCACTGTAGTGATGTAGTTGTGCAGTGTGTGGTTTTCCAAAATTACTGGGTTTAAGGCAACGGCTGATGTGGAGGTTTGACAGCTTGCTTAGATCCTCCAACCATCTCTGCCATGACCGAGCGTGGGCCTCTGGGATCTTGTCATCCCATCCACAATTCATCTTGCAAAGATCTTGCATGATCCTCTTCGCTGGGAGAACCAGTGGGGCGAGGAATCCCATGGGGTCGTAAACAGAATTTGTCACAGACAGAATACCCCTCCTGGTTAAGGGTTGTTGCTTTGTAGCAGTCTTGAA
>JANIIK010002445.1:0-24488 GCA_027704905.1 Muraenolepis orangiensis | reverse complement strand
AAAATTCTCTATGTTTTCTAAATAAGAGTCTCTTCTATGTTTTCAAAATAAGAGTCTCTTCTATGTTTTCTAAATAATAGTCTCTTCTATGTTTTCTAAATAAGAGTCTCTTCTATGTTTTCTAAATAAGAGTCTCTTCTATGTTTTCTAAATAAGAGTCTCTTCTATGTGTTCTAAATAAGAGTCTCTTCTATGTTTTCTAAATAAGAGTCTCTTCTATGTGTTCTAAATAAGAGTCTCTTCTATGTTTTCTAAATAAGAGTCTCTTACCACTCCTCAGTATGTAGGCCAGTTCCTCCTGGTTCATCTCCATAAGGCAGAGCAGTGTGATGTCTGTCACTCCCTCTATGGCGCGCCTCCTCTGCTCCTCGTTCTTCCCATCCTCCTCCTCCTTCTCCTCCCTCTGACTCTCTGAGTCTTGTGGGTCATGGAGGAAGAGAACCCTCCAGAGCTTCTTCAGCTCCTGGTCTAGAAAAGCGTGTGCGTTCTCCTCAGCCCTCTGGAACAGAACATGAATGAGAACTTTCCTGTGAGCTGAGGACATCAGAAGCATCTGTCCTTGATTCACGTCTGGTCTAAAGAGGGAAGCCTGGAGACTCTGAGCACCACAAGAGATGCTTTTTAATGTTCATGTAGAGCTGAAGGCTAATGTCTTGTTGGACTTTTACACACCTTGATCAGCTCTGTTTGATGCTGCTGTACAGACCCAGCACTGGTAACCTTTGACCTCTCCTGGTGTCGACTGTGGAGAACACACACACATACAAACACACACACACACACACACACACACACACACACACACACACACACACACACACACAAATATATGATTGTATTATTTCTCCTGAAGTCAAAAAATCAGTATTAGCAGAGTATGTTAGCAAGTTGTCAGTTTTCATCACCTGTTTGAAACTCCTCCCTCTCCTCTCCATCTATGGATGTTCAATAGATACTGTATATTAATAATCTCAGATGAATCCTCACCTCTTCTCAATAGACTGATTCCCATCTTTAATGTTAACAGGATGATCCATAGACGAGTCACTCTTCATGGAGACACAGCTGGGTCCAGGGGAGTCTGCTCTCTCCTGTATCTTTCTAGAACAACAAGAGTCAGGATTTATGGATGTTCAATAGATGCTGAATTGTTATAATCTGATCAACCCTCACCTCTTCTCAATAGACTGATCCACATCTTTAAAGTTAACAGGATGATCCATAGACGAGTCACTTTTCATGGAGACACAGCTGGGTCCAGGGGAGTCTGC
This sequence comes from Muraenolepis orangiensis, assembly GCA_027704905.1. Classification (NCBI taxonomy): domain Eukaryota; kingdom Metazoa; phylum Chordata; class Actinopteri; order Gadiformes; family Muraenolepididae; genus Muraenolepis; species Muraenolepis orangiensis. The sequence goes on along the minus strand of JANIIK010002445.1, from coordinate 23,217 downwards.
TCTCTCCTTCTGCTCTGGTCTTCAACACAACACACACACAGCTTTTACTGACACTAACGATGGTGTCCTGATACATCACTGCTGAGCTCTGAGATGGACCACAGTCACAGACACTTAGAGATCCTATTCTCACCTGTTAGCTCTGCTCTGGTGGCCATGTTCCCCAGACAGAGAGCTTTTAGAGGTAGGATCCCCCTCCTCTCTCTCCTCATTCATAGCAGACCGGAGACCCCAGCCGATTTCAAGAAGCTGGATTTGCAGGTTAACCAGAGATGTTAAGACAGAATTCAGGGAATAGCAGAATCTTCAGTTTCAGATACCAAGCTGAGACTGATCTCAGTTCAGTTATCACGGTGACTCCTGCTGTGAGCCTCATGCTGCTTCCCTGAGGACTATACTACCAAGCACGATGTGGGGTTAGTGAGTCACTTCAGGTTAACCCTGAGGACTATACTACCAAGCAGGATGTGGGGTTAGTGAGTCACTTCAGGTTAACCCTGAGGACTATACTACCAAGCAGGATTTGGGGTTAGTGAGTCACTTCAGGTTAACCCTGAGGACTATACTACCAAGCAGGATGTGGGGTTAGTGAGTCACTTCAGGTTAACCCTGAGGACTATACTACCAAGCAGGATGTGGGGTTAGTGAGTCACTTCAGGTTAACCCTGAGGACTATACTACCAAGCAGGATGTGGGGTTAGTGAGTCACTTCAGGTTAACCCTGAGGACTATACTACCAAGCAGGATGTGGGGTTAGTGAGTCACTTCAGGTTAACCCTGAGGACTATACTACCAAGCAGGATGTGGGGTTAGTGAGTCACTTCAGGTTAACCCTGAGGACTATACTACCAAGCAGGATGTGGGGTTAGTGAGTCACTTCAGGTTAACCCTGAGGACTATACTACCAAGCAGGATGTGGGGTTAGTGAGTCACTTCAGGTTAACCCTGAGGACTATACTACCAAGCAGGATGTGGGGTTAGTGAGTCACTTCAGGTTAACCCTGAGGACTATACTACCAAGCAGGATGTGGGGCTAGTGAGTCACTTCAGGTTAACCCTGAGGACTATACTACCAAGCAGGATGTGGGGTTAGTGAGTCACTTCAGGTTAACCCTGAGGACTATACTACCAAGCAGGATGTGAGGTTAGTGATTCACTTCAGGTTAACCCTGAGGACTATACTACCAAGCAGGATGTGGGGCTAGTGAGTCACTTCAGGTTAACCCTGAGGACTATACTACCAAGCAGGATGTGGGGTTAGTGAGTCACTTCAGGTTAACCCTGAGGACTATACTACCAAGCAGGATGTGGGGTAAGTCAGGTTAACACTGAAGATTATAATCAGGATTTGGTGTTAGTGAGGTAAAGGTCCTTAATGACCTCTAAACCCTACCTGCTTCTTAATGACCTCTAACCCCTACCTGCCCTTTAATTACCTCTGACCTCTACCTGCTCCTTAATGACCTCTGCCCCCTACCTGCTCCTTAATGACCTCTGACCTCTACCTGCTCCTTAATGACCTCTGACCCCTACCTGCTCATTAATGACCTCTAACCCCTACCTGCTCCTAAATTACCTCTGACCCCTACCTGCTCCTTAATCACATGTATTAACTGTCAGAATCTTTGTATGAAGTTGTCTGATAAATTATTAATAAATAATAAGATAAATAAATAATAAGATATGAGGCTGCTTATCAAAGCCATGTTTTATTAATATCTGTTATTGCACCACTAGGGGGCGTGAATATACAACATATGTCTCAATGTAATAACCAGAATGTTCAGACAAAGGGAGAATTATTGAGAGGTTTACTGAGAACTGCACGAGGCCAAGTCACGTGAGACAGCACGGGCGTACTGGAACGTTCCAGAATGAACCAGTTTGGTGAGGGAGGCGCCATGACAGTCGTATATAACATTGTGTGAGACTAAGGAGGGGATCTCAACTCCGGGGTTTGTTTGTTTTGTATGTTGATTGATTCAGTATTGAGCAAACTTTGGATCAGGAAAATCATTGGCTAAATAAATTCAGTTTGTTTAAATTCCGCTTCTGCGTAGAACGTAATCCAGCACCACCACACACACACACACACACACACACACACACACATCACATCTTTTAAAATAAATCACCAAAGTGTTCCAGTTTGAACCGGCTCCCTGGTGCATAACAAGTTTAGAGACATACTCTTTAACCCCTTGGTCAACACTCACTACTCACCTTATAACGCTGTCCACCGCTTAGTTAATAAGGCTTGTTTCCTTAGTCTCCTCAAAGAGAGGAGCTGCCTCCACCTCGTGCTGCCTGGCTTCTGACCTAAAGGTAACTTCTGCTGTCTTAAACATGACGTCATATCGTGGCCCCGCCCCCGTCTCGTGGCCCCGCCCCTGTCTCTGGAAACTTCCTTTGTTGTTCTGTTCTCTTCCTCTAGCGAGTCAGTTGGTTTGTTTACGTGGTTCCATGTCCAATAAACGTCCCGTTTGGACTTTGAATTCACCTCCGACTCCGAATGTGTGTGTATTTCTATAAGTGTGTGTGTATTTATATAAGTGTGTGTGTGTGTGTATTTATAAATGTGTGTATTTATATAAATGTGTGTGTATTTAAATGTATGTTTGTGTATTTATAAATGTTCGTGTTTCTATAAGTGTGTGTGTTCTTCTATAAGTGTGTGTATTTATAAATGTGTGGTGTATTTATATTAGTGTGTATTTATAAATGTGTGTGTATTTCTATAAATGTGTGTGTATTTAAATGTGTGTTTGTGTATGTATAAATGTGTGTTTCTATAAGTGTGTGTGTATTTATAAATGTGTGTATTTATATAAATGTGTGTGTATTTAAATGTGTGTTTGTGTATTTATAAATGTGTGTGTTTCTATAAGTGTGTGTGTTCTTCTATAAGTGTGTGTATTTATAAATGTGTGTGTATTTTAATAAGTGTTTTTGTGTGTATTTACAAATGTGTGTGAATTTCTATAAGTGTGTGTGTATTTCTAAATGTGTTTGTATTTCAATATGTGTGTGGTTGTGTATTTGTAAATGTGTGTGTATTTCTATAAGTGTGTGTGTATTTATAAGTGTGTGTGTGTATTTCTATAAGTGTGTGTGTATTTATAAATGTGTGTGTATTTCAATATGTGTGTGTATTTATAAATATCTGTGTGTTTCTAAAAGTGTGTGTGTGTGTATTCATATAAGTGTGTGTGTGTGTGTGTGTGTATTTATAAATGTGTGTGTATTTATATTAATGTGTGTGTATTTAAATGTGTTTGTGTATTTATAACTGTGTGTGTTTCGATAAGTGTGTGTGTTCTTCTATAAGTGTGTGCATTTATAAATATGTGTATGTGTATTTATATAAGTGTGTGCTTGTGTATTTATAAATGTGTGTGTATTTATATAAGTGTGTGTGTATTTATAAATGTGTGTGTATTTCAATATGTGTTTGTGTGTGTATTTATAAATGTGTGTGTATTTATAAAAGTGTGCGTGTATTTCTATAAGTGTGTGTGTATTTATAAGTGTGTGTGTATTTCTATAAGTGAAAGGACAGAAGGACAGAGAGCCAGCAGGTCGGTCCACATACACTCCTACTCTGTTAGAGGGGGGGAGACCTATGTCTGTTCTACTACCGTTGTACCAGACAGAGTAACCAACATCAGAACAATCAAGACACCAGCACTTGTTGTTTCCTCCAAGCCAGCTGTCATCACCCTCTCCTCTCCTTGTGATTCCTCTGTATGTCACTCCTATAACAACACCTCCTTCCCTCTCCACCTCCCAGTAACAGCGGTCAGTCAGACCCTCTCTACACAACACCTGCTCCCAGGAGTCAAATCTCTCTGGGTGATCAGGATACTCCTCCTCCTCCTCCTCCTCCTCCTCCTCCTCCTCCTCCTCTCTAACCCTCGTCACCTTCCTGTTGTCCTCAGACAGAGAGAGTCGTTTGTGGGCTGTGTTTGGGTCCAGTGTGAGTTCACACGCATCTGATGGAGAACAAGACATGATTAGTCTGCTGAACTGTTGTTGTTGTTCCTAGAAACTGAGGCCAGACTGTAGTTTGTGTTCTCCTGATGTTCTCAGTCCCTCAGCGTCACCACATGGGCTCTGTGTGTGTGATCAATATATTAGTAGTATCAGGATTATTATGTTCTAATGTCTAACTGTTAAAGCATGGGTCGGCAACAGGCGGCCCGGAATAATATTTGGCCCGGAAGAATATTTTGAGAATAAAACTAAAATATTATTGAGTTTTAAATCTATATACACATATAGGCTGTAATGTCCGAATGGAGAACCTCCCTCCACCTGAAGAATGCTTATTGTCTGTCTTATTGGCAGACCGTGGGCCCACGGGCCTTTTGGGCACACAACTTTTTAGTTTAGTCTGATCGGCCCGGCCCATACAACAGGTCGATCGGCCCATTGGTTATTTTCTAGGAGGTGACCACACAGCGATCATATCGGCAACCCATCAAAATGTTCTGACTTTTCTTTTGAAACACGGAAATACGTTTCAACGTTGTTGAAAATCACAACACTGTTAGCTTCTCTGTTAGCGTCTCTGATGGCTTCTCTGTTAGTGTCTCTGTTAGCTTCTCTGTTAGCTTCTCTGTTAGTGTCTCTCTTAGCTTCTCTGTTAGCGTCTCTGATGGCTTCTCTGTTAGGGTCTCTGTTAGCTTCTCTGTTATCTTCTCTGTTAGTGTCTGTCTTAGCTTCTCAGTTTGCTTCTCTGTTAGCTTCTCTGTTAGTGTCTCTCTTAGCTTCTCTGTTAGCATCTCTGATGGCTTCTCTGTTAGTGTCTCTGTTAGCGGGAGTGGGAGGGAGGGATAACTGGTCGAAAAGAGTGAGGGGAATTGGGGGTGAAAGGGTTTCAGACCAGGGGTCGGAATGTGGATGTGATGTCACACACATGACTTCCTGTTCTCCCCCCCGGGGATAGAGAGAGAATCTCTGGCACAAAAACTGAAAACAGAAACGAAAGACCACCCAATCAGAAGCTCAGCTGCGTGGTGTGTGTGTGTGTGTGTGTGTGTGTATCATTTGTATCAAGTACATAGGAACACTTATTCCCCGTTCCCTCCTGCAGTATACATCTTAAAAACAACACCATACAATAACAATGATATATACAATAAAAGGGGAGGAGAAGGAGGGAGGGAGGAGGATAGAGGGAGGGATAAAGAGGGAGGAGGAGGAAGAGAGGTGTGAAGGGAGGGAGGGAGGAGGAGAAGGAAGGAGAGAGGTGGGGGAGGGAGGAGGATAGAGGGAGGGATAAAGAGGGAGGAGGAGGAAGAGAGGTGTGAAGGGAGGAAGATAGAGGGAGGGATAAAGAGGGAGGAGGAGGGAGAGAGGTGTGAAGGGAGGGAGGGAGGAGGAGAAGGAGGGAGGGATAAAGAGGGAGGAGGAGGAAGAGAGGTGTGAAGGGAGGGAGGGAGGAGGATAGAGGGAGGGATAAAGAGGGAGGAGGAGGAAGAGAGGTGTGAAGGGAGGGAGGGAGGAGGAGGAGAAGGAGGGAGAGAGAGGTGGGGGAGGGAGAAGGAGGGAGAGAGGTGTGGAGGGAGGAGGAGAAGGAGGGAGAGAGAGGTGGGGGAGGGGAAGGAGGGAGAGAGAGGTGGGGGAAAGGAAGGAGGGAGAGAGAGGTGGGGGAGGGGAAGGAGGGAGGAGGAGAAGGAGAGAGAGAGAGGTGGAGGAGGAGAAGGAGGGAGAGAGAGGTGGGGGAGGGAGAAGGAGGGAGAGAGAGGTGGGGGAGGGAGAAGGAGGGAGAGAGGTGTGGAGGGAGGAGGATAAGGAGGGAGAGAGAGGTGGGGAAGGGGAAGGAGGATAGAGGGGGAGAGAGAGGTTACACATCCCCCAGCGTTACACCACACCCAGCGTTACACCACCCCCTGGTTACACATCCCCCAGCGTTACACCACCCTCTGGTTACACCACCCCCAGCATTACACCACCCCCTGGTTACACCACCCCCAGCATTACACCACCCCCTGGTTACACCACCCCCTGGTTACACCACCCCCAGCATTACACCACCCACTGGTTACACCACCCCCAGCGTTACACCACCCTCTGGTTACACCACCCCCTGGTTACACCACCCCCTGGTTACACCAACCCCCTGGTTACACCACCCCCTGGTTACACCACCCCCAGCATTACACCACCCCCTGGTTACACCACCCCCAGCGTTACACCACCCCCTGGTTACACCACCCCCTGGTTACACCACCCCCAGCATTACACCACCCCCTGGTTACACCACCCCCTGGTTAACCCACCCCCTGGTTACACCACCCCCTGGTTACACCACCCCCTTTGGAGTGGTGCCTCTGGGTGGACATGTGAAACAATGAGGCTGTTAGCAGAGGTTCCTCTTCACAGGGGTGAGCCCTTCCTGCACTAAGGCTGCACCCACAGGAAGTCCCTCCCTCCTCCCCATTTCCTGTCATTGTTCCTCCCTCCCCGCGCCAAGTGCTAGCTAGCTCCGCCAGCCCTAGCTAGCTCCACCAGCGCTAAGGACGACAGATAGCTTTGGGAGTGGAGGAGGAGGAGGAGGAGGAGGAGGAGGAGGAGGAGGAGGAGGAGGAATAGGAGGAGGAGGAGGAGGAGGAGGAGGAGGAGGAGGAGGAGGAGGAGGAGGAGGAGAGGAGGAGGAAGAGGAGGAGGGGGAGGAGGGGAGGAGGGGGAGGAGGGGAGGAGGAGGAGGAGGAGGAGGAGGAGGAGGAGGAGGAGGAGGAAGAAGAGGAGGAGGAGGAGGAGGGGGAGGAGGAGGAGGAGGAGGAGGTTAACCACTTGCTTCCTCTCTACTCACTCAGGGTTGACCTCCAGGAGAGGCGGGTGTGTGTGTGTGTGTGTGTGTGTTCAGTTTCCCTCCCTCCCTCTATCCTCCTCTCACCTTCTCCTCCCTCCCCCACCTCTCTCTCCCTCCTTCTCCTTCTCCTCCTCCCTCCCTCCCTCCCTCCCCACCTCTCTTCCTCCTCCCTCTTCCTCTCCCCCTCCCTCCTTCTCTTTCCTCACCCACATTCCTCCCTCCCCCACCTCTCTCCCGCCTTCTCCCTCCCCACTTCTCTCCGCTTCCTACTCCTCCTCTCTTTTCCTTGTCAACTCTCTCCCTCCTTCTCCTCCTCCCTCCCAACCTCTCTCCCGCCTTCTCTTCTCTTCCTCATTCTCTTCTCTCCCTACTTCTCCCCCTATATCCTCCTCCCTCCCCACCTCTCTCCTTCCTTCACCTCCTCCCTCCCTCCCTTCACACCACTCTTCCTCCTCCTCCCTCTTTATCCCTCCCTCTATCCTCCTCCCTCCCTCTTTCCCCTCCCCCACCTCTCTCTCCCGCCTTCTCCTTCTCCCTCCTTCCCTCCCTCACCACCTCTCTCCCTTCTCCTTACTCTCACTCCCTCCCTCTATCCTCCTCCCTCCTTCTCCTTCCCTCACCACCTCTCTCCCTCCCTCCCTCTATCCTCCTCCCTCCCTCCCTCACCACCTCTCTCCCTCCTCCTCCTCCCTCTCCCTCCCTCTCTCCTCCTCCCTCCCTCCCTCACCACCTCTCTCCCTCCTCCTCCTCCCTCTTGCTCCCTCCCTCTATCCTCCTCCTTCATTCCCTCTCTCACAATCTCTCTCCCTCCTCCTCCCACTCCCTCCCTCCCTCTATCCTCCTCCCTCTTTCTCCCTCCCTCCCCACCTCTCTCCCTCCTCCTCCCTCTCCCTCCCTCCCTCCCTCCCTCCTCCTCCCTCATTCTCCTTCCCTCACCACCTCTCTCCCTCCTCCTCCCTCTCCCTCCCTCTATCCTCCTCCCTCCTTCTCCTCCCTCCCCCACATCTCTCCTCCTCACCCAAAGACAAACTCCAGCTCCCCAGAACTGTGTTGAAAGTCAAGCCTCAGTGAGGCGGCGTGTTGGGACTCAGAGTCTCCCTTGGGACAACAAGTGAGTCTCTGAGTCATTCAGTCACCGTGGTGACAGGATGAATACGCTTCATCAAACCTTGGATCAACCCTTCATTAAGTCTTGGGTTGGCTCTCTTCTTCTGGTCACTTCAAGGTTCAACATGTTTTATGAGCCATTTTAAACCAGTTCAACAGAATGCTTCCTCCCCATTCCCTCCTGCAGTGTGTGTGTGTGTGTGTGAGTGTTAGAGAGAGAGATATGTGTGTGTGTGTGTGTGTGTGTGTGTGTGTGTGTGTGTGTGTGTGTGTGTGTGTGTGTGTGTGTGTTTCAGCATCATAAAGACATTGCCCACCCCAGCCACCAACTGTACTCCCTGTTACCGTCAGGCAGGCGATACCTCAGTATCAAGTGGTATCAAATAGACTCAGAGACAGCTTCACAGTCAGGCCATCAGGCTGCTGAACAAGGGCCTATAGCATATAACAATGTATATGTGTGTGTGTGTGTGTGTGTGTGTGTATGTGTGTGTGTGTGTGTGTGTGTGTGTGTGTGTGTGTGTGTGTGTGTGTGTGTGTGTGTGTGTGTGTGTTTCTATGAGTGTGTGTGTGTGTGTGTTTCTATGAGTGTGTGTTTGCACTTCTATATATGTGTGGGTGTGGTCATGCATGCGTGTGTATTTCTATTGTCCTCATTGTGTCCAAGTGGTTGTACTTTCCTTCAGCTACAAGGCCGTCCTTGTTTAAAGACATCATCTTTTATCTGGACTCTACCAATGGTTTCACACGCCATACACGACATGAGAGACAGTAGGGTTCATGTTCTGTATTTATTAAGAGATATAGTCCTGAATAAGCACACCTATCAAATTAAACCAATCACATCCGTAGGGTATTTCCATAGAACTGGACACAATGGGCTCTGGATCACAGGAAGATCATTATTAAAGAACACTATTCATATTGGAAGGTTTTCATGTAATGTTGTTTTATTCACCCTTTAAACCCGCAGCACGACTGTAATGACACGTAGATAATGTGTCCAGCTTTAATATAACTGCTTGTATATAATATATATATATGATATTATTAGAGCTGCGTGGTGTTGTAATGCTCTAGTGTCGCCAGCAGGGAGCAGCAGAACACAGCGATATACAGATATTAAAATACCAGTAAGAACCGTGAAGGGATTGGGTCATCGATTAAGAGCAGAGGTCGCTGTGAACCTTTGAGATAAAGAACAATGAACACATGAATGAACAATTGACTAAGAGCTCAATATGTAAGTCAATAACTAAATAATGAAACTGTTACATGAACTAAACATGTTGTCTCAGTGGCTGCGCTTCAAACCACCGCAATAAAACAGAAAAGGAAGTGTATTTAACTGGTGTTGAGAATTGATCTATGTGTTTAGTATCTTCTGTTCTATACTCTACTGACATCTAGACATCTCCACCTCAGCATCTCAGTGGACCTGGTCGTGTTTAACAGGGAGTGTGAGTGTGTGTAAATGTGTGTGGTGTGTGTGTAAACTGTGAGTGAGTGTGGTGTGTGTGTGGTGTGTGTGTTTAACTGTGTGTGTGTATGCTGTGTGTTGTAGGTGTGTGTTAACTGTGTGTGTGTTGTGTGTGTGTGTGTGTGTGTGTGTGTGTTATCTGTGGTGTGTGTGTGTGTGTGTGTGTGTGTGTGTGTGTGTGTAGTTGTGTGTGTGTGTGGTGTTGTGTGGGTGTGTCAGGGGGATCCTCTCTGGAACTCTTTGAACCTCCCAAAACAGGCGTATAGTCTGAAGGATCTGGTGGTGGCTTTATGTCCCCCCCCCCAAGGTGCAGACGGTGATACGCTTACACTAATGTGAACATTGAAAGTAAACATAAAACAAAAATACCAACTTATAGATCTAAAACAAAGAGGGAGAAAGAGAAAACCAATCAAACAAAAACAAACTCTACTGACTACTGAACACGCCACCGGGTATGAATATGCAAATCCCACCACGACTTCCATACAAGCAAAGACCAAGCCGTTTTTCAAAGTGATTCCCGTTCCTTCACTGTAGCTCAGGACGGTTCATGGGCCAGAGCAGCTCGTGCTCTCCAATAGCCCCTCCCCTTCAAAACAGGATGTACATCATCAACACATTCAACCAATTCCTACACACAACCTATATATCCTCCCTATATCACACATACGCTCCAACTCAAGTCAAGTCAAGTCAAGTTATTGTCACTGACAGTTTACAGTTTTAGTATAAAGCAGTGATGTGAAATCTTGTGTTGGGCAATACCGACGACAGACAGCAGTTATAAAATAAGATAAAATAAAAATAGATAAAAATAGAATAAAAATACAATAAAAATACAATATGATATAAAATAAAATAAAAATGAATTTATTAAAATGCAAAAATCAGCACAGAAAAGAGCAATATATATATATAAATCAATGTAATAAAATATACATTGTTATATGTTATACGCCCTTGTTCAGCAGCCTGATGGCCTGACTGTGGAAGCTATCTCTAAGCCTATTTGTACGACACTTGATACTGCGGTATCGCCTGCCTGACGGTAATAGTGAGTAAAGTTCGTGGCTGGGGTGGGCAATGTCTTTTATAATTCTTTTGGCCTTGGCCACGCACCGCTGGTTGTAAATGTCCAGGAGGGAGGGGAGCTCACCTCCAACGATATACTGGGCCGTCCGCACCACCCTTTGAAGCGCTCTGCGCTCGAGTGCCGTGCAGTTCCCGTACCAGGCGGTGATACACCCTGTCAGAACACTCTCGATGGTGCCGTTGTAGAATGTTCTCAGGATGCGGGGGCCCATGCTGAATTTCTTCAGACGCCTGAGAAAATACAGGCGTTGTTGGGCCTTTTTCACCACGTGTGTGGTGTGCGTGGACCATGTGAGGTCCTCGGAGATGTGCACGCCGAGGAACTTGAAGCTGCTGACCCTCTCTACTGCAACGCCGTCGATGGAGATAGGGCTGTGCTCTCCCCTCTGCCTCCTGAAGTCCACGATCAGCTCCTTGGTCTTCTTGACGTTGAGGGCGAGGCTGTTCTCCTGGCACCACTGCTCCAGCGATCCGACCTCCTCCCTGTAGGCTGTCTCGTCGTCGCCGGCGATCAGGCCCATCACTGTCGTGTCGTCAGCAAACTTGACGATGACGTTGGAGCTGTGCATAGCCATGCAGTCGTGGGTGTAGAGGGAGTAGAGGAGAGGGCTCAGCACGCATCCCTGGGGGGCTCCCGTGTTGAGGGTCAGTGGCTCTGATGTGGTGCTGCCCATCCTCACCACCTGGCGGCGGTCCGACAGGAGGTTCAGTATCCAGCTGCACATGGATGGGGGTACGCCTAGACCTCTCAGCTTGGTGTCGAGCTTGGCAGGAACTATTGTGTTGAATGCTGAGCTGTAGTCCACAAACAGCATTCGCACATAACAGTTCTTCCCCTCCAAGTGGGAAAGGGCAGTGTGGAGGGCCATGGCAATTGCGTCGTCCGTGGATCTATTTTGACGATATGCAAATTGCCATGGGTCCAGCGTGGTAGGTAACACGGAGCAAATAAAGTCCTTGACCAACCTCTCGAAGCATTTGCTAACGATCGAGGTGAGGGCCACAGGTCTGTAGTCATTCAGGCATGTTACCTTGGTTTGTTTAGGGACAGGCACGATGGTGGATATCTTGAAGACCGCGGGGACAACAGCCTGGGACAGGGAGAGGTTGAAGATGTCTGCAAAGACTCCTGCCAACTGGTCTGCGCATGCTCTGAGGACGCGGCCCGGGATGTCGTCGGGGCCTGCCGCCTTACGGATGTTCAGCCGCTTAAAGGTGCGGCGCACATCCGCCTCCGAGATGCGCAGCTGGCTGGTCTCCCCAGTCGGTGCTGGCTTCGGCGGGCTGCCGTTTACGTCGAACCGAGCAAAAAATGTATTTAGCTCTCCTGGGAGGGAGGTAGAGGAGTTCTCTACACAACTGGTTCTCCCTCTGAAGTTCGTTATATTCTGCAGCCCCTGCCACATACCCCTCGCATCGTGTTTCTTGAATTTATCTTCCACTCTGTCCTTATACTCCCGCTTGGCAGTGACGATGGTCTTACGGAGGTCGTAACGGGCTCTCGTATATTCCTCCGTATTCCCGGAACCAAAGGCGGCGTTACGCGCATGTAGGGCAGCGCGAACATCGCCGTTAATCCACGGTTTCTGGTTGGGATATATCCGAACCGACTTGGTCGGAACAACGTCATCTATGCACTTCTTGATGAACCCGGTGACCGACGACGCGTACTCGTTGATGTTATTGTCCGAGGCAACGCGGAACATGTGCCAGTCAGCGTGATCAAAACAATCCTGCAGCGTAGAATCTGATTGGTCCGACCAGCATTGGACCTCCCTCACAGCGATCGGTTGCTGCTTCAGTCTCTGCCTATAGGCGGGGAGTAGCTGGATAGAGCGGTGATCTGATTTGCCGAACGGTGGGCGGAGGAGGGCCTTGTAGCCATCACGGAAGGGAGTGTAGCAGTGGTCGAGGATCCGCTCGCCCCGTGTGTTGCTCTTTATGTGTTGGTAGAACTTCGGGAGAACCTTCTTCAGGTTCGCCTTGTTGAAGTCCCCCGCTACGACAACTGTTTTAATGAAAGATAACCCAGTAAACAGAACCATACCAACCATACAATAACATGGCTCACGTGACCCTGGCCCTGAGCCAACCCCTCCCATTGAACCATACAGTAACATGGCTCACGTGACCCTGGCCCTGAGCCAACCCCTCCCATTGAACCATACAGTAACATGGCTCACGTGACCCTGGCCCTGAGCCAACCCCTCCCATTGAACCATACAGTAACATGGCTCACGTGACCCTGGCCCTGAGCCAACCCCTCCCATTGAACCATACAGTAACATGGCTCACGTGACCCTGGCCCTGAGCCAACCCCTCCCATCTAACCTGGGGACATGTGGGCCTCCGCTCGGCCAACGCCTCACCTAGGAAGGAGGAGGAGAGCAGAGGCCAACGCGTCACCTAGGAAGGAGGAGGAGAGCAGAGGCCAACGCGTCACCTAGGAAGGAGGAGGAGAGCAGAGGCCAACGCGTCACCTAGGAAGGAGGAGGAGAGCAGAGGCCAACGCCTCACCTAGGAAGGAGGAGGAGAGCAGAGGCCAACGCGTCACCTAGGAAGGAGGAGGAGAGCAGAGGCCAACGCGTCACCTAGGAAGGAGGAGGAGAGCAGAGGCCAACGCGTCACCTAGGAAGGAGGAGGAGAGCAGAGGCCAACGCGTCACCTAGGAAGGAGGAGGAGAGCAGAGGCCAACGCGTCACCTAGGAAGGAGGAGGAGAGCAGAGGCCAACGCGTCACCTAGGAAGGAGGAGGAGAGCAGAGGCCAACGCGTCACCTAGGAAGGAGGAGGAGAGCAGAGGCCAACGCGTCACCTAGGAAGGAGGAGGAGAGCAGAGGCCAACGCGTCACCTAGGAAGGAGGAGGAGAGCAGAGGCCAACGCGTCACCTAGGAAGGAGGAGGAGAGCAGAGGCCAACGCGTCACCTAGGAAGGAGGAGGAGAGCAGAGGCCAACGCGTCACCTAGGAAGGAGGAGGAGAGCAGAGGCCAACGCGTCACCTAGGAAGGAGGAGGAGAGCAGAGGCCAACGCGTCACCTAGGAAGGAGGAGGAGAGCAGAGGCCAACGCGTCACCTAGGAAGGAGGAGGAGAGCAGAGGCCAACGCGTCACCTAGGAAGGAGGAGGAGAGCAGAGGCCAACGCGTCACCTAGGAAGGAGGAGGAGAGCAGAGGCCAACGCGTCACCTAGGAAGGAGGAGGAGAGCAGAGGCCAATGCGTGGTGACCATGTGAGTGAATGAATGGACATGTGATGTGATGAATGAACGCAGCGTTCCCAAGCTGTCATTCTGCTATGACAACGGAACAGGAGTGAAATGACTGAGAGCATTCTGACATTCTGACACACGGAGAAAGCTCACAGGAGGGAATGTTTGGAGTGTTTGGTGTGTGTGTGTGTGTGTGCGTGTGTGTGTGTGTGTGTGTGTGTGTGTGTGTGTGTGTGTGTGTGTGTGTGTGTGTGTGCGTGTGTTGCTCCGCTGCGGATCTGGCGTGTGTGTGTTTCCATGTGCGCTGTCCACATGAAACGCACCACATTACATGATAGGGTTATACGGTATATGGAAAGACAGACCATGAGTGTGTGTGTATGTATGAGCACTGCCCGCAGCCAGTGACGGAGCCGCCCCGTCACACACACACACACACTTATAGAAATACACACACACACACTTATAGAAATACACACACACACACTTATAGAAATACACACACACACACTTATAGAAACACACACACACACTTATAGAAATACACACACACACACTAATAGAAACACACACATTTATAAATACACAAACACACATTTAAATAGACACACACTTATAGAAACACACACCCTGTAGTGCTGAGAGACGGGAGTCGGAGGTGAATTCAAAGTCCAAACGGGACGTTTATTGGACATGGAACCACGTAAACAAACCAACTGACAGTCCTATAGAACTGAATGTTCTATAGGACTGTGTGCTGGTCACGAGGAAGAGGGAGCGGCCAACCTCCCTGTCCTCCTCACCTCCCCCACCACCCTCACCTCCCCAACTCATCACCTCCATCACCTCCTCACCTCCCTCACCTCCTCACCTCCCCCACCTCCCTCACCTCCTCACCTCCCCCACCTCCCTCTCCTCCTCACCTCCCCCACCTCCCTCACCTCCTCACCTCCCCCACCTCCCTCTCCTCCTCACCTCCCCCACCTCCCTCACCTCCTCACCTCCCCCACCTCCCTCTCCTCCTCACCTCCCTCTCCTCCTCACCTCCCTCTCCTCCTCACCTCCCCCACCACCCTCACCTCCCCCAACTCCTCTTCTTCCTCACCTCCTCAACTCCATCACCTCCCTCACCTCCTCACCCCTCTCCTCCCCCACCTCCCTCAACTCCTCACCTCCTCTCCTCCCCCACCCCCTTTACCTCCTCACCTCCCCCAACTCCTCACCTCCTCATCTCTTCACCTCCCACGTCCTCACCTCCCCCACCTCCCTCACCTCCCCCACTCCTCACCTCCCACCTCCCCCACCCCTCACCTCCTCACCTCCTCATCTCTTCACCTCCCTCACCTCCCCTAGTCCTCACCTCCCCCACCTCCTCATCTCCTCATCTCCCTAACATCCCCCATAGACTCACCTCCTCACCTCCTCACCTCCCCTAGTCCTCACCTCCTCACCTCCTCACCTCCTCACGTCCTTACCTCCCCCACCTCAGACTCACACAAACACACACACACACACTTATATAAATGCACACACACATATTTATAAATGCACACACACATATTTATAAATGCACACACACTTATAGAAGAACACACACACTTATACATACAAATGTATACATAAACAAACACATTTAAATACACACACATTTATAAATACACACACACACACACTTATATAAATAAACACACACACACACACACTTAGAAATACACACACACTTATAGAAATACACACACGTTTATAAATACACAAACAAACACATATTGAAACACACACACATTTATAAATACAAACACACTTATAGAAATACACACACACTTATATAAATACACACACATTTATAAATGCACAAACACACATTAAAATACACACACATTTATATAAATACACACATTTATAAATACACACACACACACACACATTTATATAAATACACACACACTTATAGAAACACACACATTTATAAATACACAAACACACATTTAAATACACACACATTTATAGAAACTCGCACACATTTATAAATACACATACACACTTACATAAATACACACACATTTATAAATACACACACACTTAAAGAAACACACACATTTATAAATACACAAACACACATTTAAATACACACACACTTATAGAAATACACACACATTTATAAATACACAAACACACATTTAAATACACACACACTTATAGAAACACACACACATTTATAAAAACACACACAAACCCATATTGAAACACACACCCTGTAGTGCTGAGAGACGGGAGTCGGAGGTGAATTCAAAGTCCAAACGGGACGTTTATTGGACATGGAACCACGTAAACAAACCAACTGACAGTCCTATAGAACTGAATGTTCTATAGGACTGTGTGCTGGTCACGAGGAAGAGGGAGCGGCCAACCTCCCTCTCCTCCTCACCTCCCCACCACCCTCACCTCCTCACCTCCCCCACCACCCTCACCTCCTCACCTCCCTCACCTCCCCCACCACCCTCACCTCCCCCAACTCCTCTTCTCCCTCACCTCCTCATGTCCATCACCTCCCTCACCTCCTCATGTCCATCACCTCCCTCACCTCCTCACCCCTCTCCCCCCCCACCTCCCTCACCTCCTCACCTCCTCACCTCCCCCACCCCCTTTACCTCCTCACCTCCCCCACCTCCCTCACCTCCCTCACCTCCTCACCTCCCCCACCTCCTCTTCTCCCTCACCTCCCCTAACTCCTCTTCTCCCTCACCTCCTCACCTCCCTCACCTCCTCACCTCCCCCGCCACCCTCACCTCCCTCAACCTCCCTCTCCTCCTCACCTCCCCCTCCACCCTCACCTCCCCCAACTCCTCTTCTCCCTCACCTCCCCTAACTCCTCTTCTCCCTCACCTCCTAACCTCCCTCACCTCCTCACCTCCCCCCTCACCTCCCTCACCTCCCTCTCCTCCTCACCTCCCCCTCCACCCTCACCTCCCCCAACTCCTCTCCTCCCTCACCTCCTCACCTCCTCTCCTCCCCCACCCCCTTTTCCTCACTCACCTCCTCACCTCCTCTCCTCCCCCACCCCCTTTACCTCCTCTCCTCCCCCACCTCCTCTCCTCTCCCACCCCCTTTACCTCCTCTCCTCCCCCACCCCCTTTACCTCCTCTCCTCCTCACCTCCTCACCTCCTCTCCTCCCCCACCCCCTTTACCTCCTCACCTCCCCCACCCCCTTTACCTCCTCTCCTCCCCCACCCCCTTTACCTCCTCTCCTCCCCAACCTCCTCACCTCCTCTCCTCCCCCACCCCCTTTTCCTCCCTCACCCTCACCTCCTCACCTCCTCACCTCCTCACCTCCTCTCCTCCCCCACCCCCTTTACCTCCTCACCTCCTCTCCTCCCCCACCCCCTTTACCTCCTCACCATGAAGTACTGGCTCATGATCCCTCCTTAACCAGACCTCTCAGTTCACTCTACAGGCCTTCATTCACTCTCTGGTTCAGGAAGGACTTCAAGCTATCTCTTCTGATCCTTTAGTCTGGAAATAAGTCATTTAGAATATAGTCCTGTCACATGTAGTCCCACTGGATAAAGGCGTGAGAAAAATGATCTCAATAACTATCGGCCAATTTCCACATTGTACCTTCTTGCTCAAATCCTGGAGTCCTTAGTTAATAATCAGCTCACCTCTCAACAGATGGTGTGTTATGTCAGCACCAGTCAGGGTTCAGAGGTCAACGTGGAACTGTCACTGACACTATCTTGGTATCTGGCTGGATCGTAAAGTGAGCCACCAAAGAGTTCCAAAGTTCATCAGGAAGTGGATGGTTGAGGCTGTTATGTTATCTGGAGACACGCCTCCACTCGTAAAGCCCTAGATTCAGGTCATCCTCCTCTCCAAGATGTGTTCCCCTCATGATGGTTATTCCACACCCCATTGGTTCTTGTAAGAAGAGCTTGGGTGGACATCCCTAACAGTAAGACATCGGTATCTCCTTGTTCACCAAGCCCTTACTGGCACCTTTGTCGTCATGGTTACCTGGTTATTAATCTGGTCCTATAGTATACTTTGCTTCTGCTTCCCGACACCAGAATTGACAAGACCTCAAAGACATGTTGTTAGGGCCTCAAAGACATGATGTTAGGGCCTCAAAGACATGTTGTTAGGGCCTCAAAGACATGTTGTTAGGGCCTCAAAGACATGTTGTTAGGGCCTCAAAGACATGTTGTTAGGGCCTCAAACACATGTTGTTAGGGCCTCAAAGACATGTTGTTAGGGCCTCAAAGCCATGTTGTTAGGGCCTCAAAGACATGATGTTAGGGCCTCAAAGACATGATGTTAGGGCCTCAAAGACATGTTGTTAGGGCCTCAAAGACATGTTGTTAGGGCCTCAAAGCCATGTTGTTAGGGCCTCAAAGCCATGTTGTTAGGGCCTCAAAGCCATGTTGTTAGGGCCTCAAAGACATGTTGTTAGGGCCTCAAAGACATGTTGTTAGGGCCTCGTGTCCTTGGGTAATCGTGTGGCCAACAGAGCATTGGGAGCTGCTGATAGGCCCTTCATCAACAGGACGGAAACAACTACATTACATTTACATTTAGGGCATTTGGCAGACGCTTTTATCCAAAGCGACTTACAAGGTGTACATTAGTTGAAGCAGACAATAGCATAACACTGAGGTACGCCAACATCAAAATAGAGCAGTTCACAAGCATTCATATTAACAAGATGAATAACACAATTTGGTACTGCCAGGTCACCTGCTTAAGTAGCTGTGATAAGAGCGTGTTATCAACATTAAGGATATTTGACAAACAAATTGGCTCTGTAGTAAAAGGCTCCTTTTTCCAGTTGAGGCTCCTGTCCAAAATAAAGCCCTACCTCTCTCGCAATGACCTCGAGAGGGTTATCCATGCTTTTATTTCGTCCAGGTTGGACTATTGTAATGGTCTGTATGTGGCTCTAGACCAGCTCTCCCTACGACGCCTGCAGCTAGTGCAGAACGCTGCTGCGCGCCTCTTGACCGGCACAAAGAAGCGTGGCCACATTACACCGCTGCTGGTTTCCCTGCACTGGCTTCCTGTTCGCTTCAGGATTGATTTTAAAATTGTTGTTTGTCTTCAAGGCATTAAATAGTCTGGCCCCTCAGTACCTAGCTGAACTTCTCCATGTTCGCACCCCAGTTAGAGCACTGAGGTCATCGAATGAGGTACTTTTAGATGTCCCAAGGTCTAGGCTAAAAACTAAAGGCGACCGAGCATTTGCGGTGGCTGCCCCAAAGTTGTGGAACAGTCTGCCACTCCAAATTCGGTCTGCCCAGTTAGTTAGGGGTTCACAAAGGAGAAGGAGGGTTCATGGAGAGTCCAGGTGGACTCTGAACAGGTGGGTCTTGAGTCTCTTGCGGAAGCTGGCGAGGGACTCTGCCGTCCTGACATGAGACGGGAGTTCATTCCACCTGTGGAGCCAGAGCCGTGAAGAGCTGGGTCTTGGATGAGCGATGCTTGGTTGTCATCAGTGAAGGTCGAACAAGTCGCCTGGCAGAAGTTGAGTGGAGCGCTCTGGCTGGGATGGAGGGCTTGAACAACGCATGGAGGTAGGCTGGGGCAGTTCCATTGACTGCCCTAAAGGTCAGCACCAGAGTCTTGAACTTGATGCGAGCATTTACCGGAAGCCAGTGGAGATCGCGGAAGAGAGGGGTCACGTGGGAGAATTTTGGTAGGTTGAATACCAGGCGTGCTGCTGCGTTCTGGATGCGTTGGAGGGGCTTGGTAGCAGAGGTGGGGAGTCCCGCCAGGAGAGAGTTGCAGTAGTCGAGGCGGGTGATGACGAGCGCTTGGACCAGGATCTGCGCCGCTTCACGTGTGAGGAAGGGCCGGATCCTGCGTATGTTGTAGAGGGCAATTCTGCAAGATCGGGCCACCGCGTTGACGTTGGCATTGCAGGACAGCTGGTCATCTACCACCACACCAAGGTTTCTTGTTGTGGTTGAGGGGGAGACTTGGGTGTTCTCGATGGTGACCAGTAGGTCCATCTGAGGGCAGTCTTTCCCCGGTATGAAGAGGAGCTCAGTCTTGTCAAGGTTGAGCTTCAGGTGGTTGGCGGCTGTCCATCTGCTGATGTCGGCCAGGCATTTAGAGATGCGTGTTGCTATTTGGGTTTCTGAGGGGGGAAAGGAGAGAAACAGTTGAGTGTCATCTGCAAAATTCCCACACATGCACATAGAAATACACAAACATACAACAACAAAAAAACACACAAACACACACACCATATGTATACACACACACACTTATATCAATACACACACACACATTTATGCACACATGCACACAAACACATATTTATATACATAAACACACACACATGTGTGTTTCACATATAGAAGTACACACACACACACCCACACATAGAAGTATACACACACATACAAAAACACACACAGATATAGAAGTACACACACATGCACACAGACGCATATATCAAATTACACACACATATATGGAAACACACACACACACACACACATGCATGATGCATGCACACACACACATAGAAACTTAGATTACACACACAGGCATAAAGAAGTACACACACACATTTATAAGTGCACACACACATACACACATACACACACATATTTATATACATATACACACACACATATATAGTAGTACACACACACATAAAATGACACACACACACATATTTATAAAAACACGCGCACACACACACACATATACAGTATACAGACACACAAACAAATATTGAAATACACAAATTGAAATATACATCACAATACAAACACAATACAAGCACACACCCACACCACATATTTATACACACACACTTATATAAATACACACACACACACACACACACACACACAAACAGAAATACACACACATTCACAAATACAAATACACGTTCACATATACAAATTCACACACACACACCCACATACCCACACACACAAACACACTTACACATACACACGCACACACATGGGCTGAGGAGATGGCGTCCTCCGTGCTCCTGTTCTCACGGTAGGCAGATTGGTGTTTATCCAGTGAGGTGAGAGGCCAGATTAGAGGAGAGCCAGGACCAGCCTCTAGAACCACTTCATGATGATGGGGGTGAGGGCAACAGGGTGGAAGTCAGTGAGGCTCGCTGCAGAGGAGGGTTTAGGCACTGGCACAATGGAGGTGGTTTTAAAGCACGCTGGGACAACTGCCTGAGCTAGTGACAAGTTGAACATGTCAGTAAGGACCTCGGTCAGCTGCTCAGCGCAGTTCCTGAGCACGCCACCGGGGGCGCCATCAGGACCAGCTGCCTTATGAGCATTTGTTCTGCTCAGTGCCGCACGCACGTCTGTGGGGGAGAGGGGGAGGGGCTGGTGGTCTGTGGGGGAGAGGGGGAGGGGCTGGTGGTCTGTGGGGGAGAGGGGGAGGGGCTGGTGGTCTGTGGGGAGAGGGGGAGGGGCTGGTGGTCAGTGGGGGAGAGGGGAAGGGGCTGGTGGTCTGTGGGGGAGAGGGGGAGGGGCTGGTGGTCTGTGGGGGAGAGGGGGAGGGGCTGGTGGTCAGTGGGGGAGAGAAGGAGGGGCTGGTGGTCTGTGGGGGAGAGGGGGAGGGGCTGGTGGTCAGCGGGGAGAGGGGGAGGGGCTGGTGGTCTGTGGGGAGAGGGGGAGGGGCTGGTGGTCTGTGGGGAGAGGGGGAGGGGCTGGTGGTCTGTGGGGGAGAGGGGGAGGGGCTGGTAGTCTGTGGGGGAGAGGGGGAGGGGGGGAGGGGCTGGTGGTCTGTGGGGGGAGGGGGAGGGGCTGGTGGTCTGTGGGGGAGAGGGGGAGGGGCTGGTGGTCTGTGGGGGAGAGGGGGAGGGGCTGGTGGTCTGTGGGGAGAGGGGGAGGGGCTGGTGGTCTGTGGGGGAGAGGGGGAGGGGCTGGTGGTCTGTGGGGAGAGGGGGAGGGGCTGGTGGTCAGCGGGGAGAGAGGGAGGGGCTGGTGGTCTGTGGGGGAGGGGCTGGTGGTCTGTGGGGGAGAGGAAGAGGGGCTGGTGGTCTGTGGGGGGAGGGGGAGGGGCTGGTGGTCTGTGGGGGAGAGGGGGAGGGGCTGGTGGTCTGTGGGGGAGAGGCGGAGGGGCTGGTGGTCTGTGGGGGAGAGGGGGAGGGGCTGGTGGTCTGTGGGGGGAGGGGGAGGGGCTGGTGGTCTGTGGGGAGAGGGGGAGGGGCTGGTGGTCTGTGGGGGGAGGGGGAGGGGCTGGTGGTCTGTGGGGGGAGGGGGAGGGGCTGGTGGTCAGTGGGGGAGAGGGGGAGGGGCTGGTGGTCTGTGGGGAGAGGGGGAGGGGCTAGTGGTCTGTGGGGGAGGAGCCCTGGTGGGCGGTTGGGTTGTTCCGGTCGTAGCGAGCAAAACAATGATTGAGTTGATCAGGGAGGGATGAGTCGTGGTTGAGGGATGAGTCGGTGGTTGGGGGTTGAGTTGTTGGAGGGTTTATAATCGGTGATGGCCTGGATGTCCTGCCACATGCGTCGGGGATCAGGGTTGTTGAAGTGGTCTTCAACCCTTCCCTTGTGTATGAGCTTGGCCTGCTTGATGCCCTTTTTCAGATTAGCCCTGGCTAAACAGTAGGCCAGTGCATCGCCTGACCTAAAAGCAGCGTCACGTGCCTTTAGGAGTAGGCCGACCTCTCTACAAGTTATTATAACTGAAGATATATTAATGTCACGTAATATTCATATCTCCTAAACCCCAAATAAGCTCTAGGTTTCTATGTAGGCCTTCCATGACTCTGAAGTCTCACTTAACCGTCATGCTTTAACATCCAGGGCCGATGCATTTAAACATCACAAGTCTATTAAGAATCAAACCTTTAATGACCTGAGAAGTGGTGTATCACAGACTGACCCTGATATCCTGGTGGACTGAAACGGGTCTTAACATAACTCTGAGGTTTCCTACGTGACGCTGGATATGTTCATCTGTTACTGTTTCAACTGATGTCACGGTAATCACGGTAACGGCCCAATTAGTTTCAATAGATATTGTATAGTTGTAAATATTGTGGGAGTGAGTATTAACGAATGACTGACATGATGTATGTGTCTTTTAGTAAATCCATTTCCAAGCTATGACCACCTGATGGCGTTTTGGGGTTTGATTGAGCCTTCAATTGACTAAATGGTTGGGGTCTCCAGAGCCAAGAGCCTCCAGAGCGTCCATCCACGGTAGGTTATGGTCTGAGCTGCTCTGTAGTAACAGAGGGTGGGATGCCATTGCATTTACAGAAGGCTGCACTAAAGGACTCAGACCCCTTTAAATACACCAGTGACCTACAGCAACTCAGTTTTCCCCATGGTATGGCACACATAACCACTATAAAACATTTAGCCAAACAAGAGCCTTACTAGTTTAGAACTTAAAGCAGTAACCTTTGTTAAGCCGTTTCACGTATCGTGTTAGACTGTCCCTTTAATCGATAGCCTGTGTGGTGGTCTGTGTTGGGTTAGGGTTAGGGTTAGGGTTAGGGTTAGGGTTAGGGCCTGTGTGGTGGTC
>JANIIK010002444.1:35000-36287 GCA_027704905.1 Muraenolepis orangiensis | reverse complement strand
CTCTCTTCTCTCTCTCTCCTCCCCAGGTGGAATCAGGAGAACCCACCTGAGCAGGCCTGATATGAGGAGAGTCTGCTTCCCCCATGGCTGCTCCACCTGCTGTTCACTCTTTGTTTCTGGTCTTCAGTCTTGCTCAATCCACCATGGTTTCTGACCGTGTGCTTGACCGCTTCATTGGCCTTGTCCCAGTTCCTCATCCATTCACTGTGACACCTACACGCCCGCTCTCACATACACACCACACACACACACACACTACCTCAATACATTGGAGTTAGATATTTATATATTTATTTATATTTTGTATATTTTTATATTTTTAAGATTCAAGATTCAAATGTTTTTTTATTGCCATTTGCAACAAGTACAATGGAATGCTTTCTCCCCATTACACCCAGTAGTATGAATTCACAATAATACTATATTCAACTATACAACACTAGGCTAAACTATACTATAATTAACAATAATAATTATTCAAACATGTCAGTGTACAGCACAAGTACAGTACAGAGAAAGGAATTCCTCTGCATTGAACCCATCCTAGTATTAGGAGCAGCGGTCAGCTGTTTATACAGAGGGGAGCAGTTAGGGTTTGGGTGTCTTGCTCAAGGGCACCTCCACAGGTTTTTTGCTAGGAGCCGGGGTTCAAACCGCTGTACCTCCTGAGCTCTACTGCCGCCAATACTAAACAATACTAAAGTTATATACTAAAGTTACTAGTGCCTCCTGCTTTGTTGTCTTTCTCTTCTGTTACGGCCTGACTGAGGGGAATCCAGCGCTCTGTCTGTCTGTCTGTCTGTCTGACTGTCTGTCTGTCTGTCTGTCTGACTGTCTGTCTGTCTGTCTGATCTGTCTGTCTGTCTGACTCATGTTCTTGGCCTACTTGCTCAGTTGTAAATCAGTGTTTTATTGGTTTTGTTCAATATAATAATTTAATAATTAATTATAATAATAATAATAATAATAATAATTTAATAATTTAATTCATCGATCAATACATTTAGATTTCATTTAGAGT
Organism: Muraenolepis orangiensis; assembly: GCA_027704905.1. Lineage (NCBI taxonomy): Eukaryota > Metazoa > Chordata > Actinopteri > Gadiformes > Muraenolepididae > Muraenolepis > Muraenolepis orangiensis. The sequence goes on along the minus strand of JANIIK010002444.1, from coordinate 35,266 downwards.
TCATTTAGTTATATTTTGTTTATACTAGTTTTGTTTAGTTAGTTGTTATTTAGTTTTTAGTTTTTAGGTATTAGTATATTTTTGTGTGCATTTATTCCCCCTGTTTCAACTGTTGCACCTTAATTTCCCCTTGGGATAAATAAAGTCTCTTGAATCTTGAATCTTATAAAACTGAACATTATATATAACTGAATGTTATTTAAAATATAGCTGCACGTTATTTATTACTGAACATTAGATCAAGCTCAACATTATATATAACTCAA
>JANIIK010002444.1:0-22500 GCA_027704905.1 Muraenolepis orangiensis | reverse complement strand
TTCTTTAGCCTTGAACGGAGGAATGGGCAGAGAAAAATCTTTCACTCCCTGTGCACAGAAAATGGAACGACTGTGTACGAGCATGACGAAATACGCAGATATGCAGCAGCTTTCTACAAAGGCTTGTACGCAAGTGAGGTCGTTTCTCACACTGAGAGTGCGCAGCCTTTTTTTGAGGGCCTTCCTCAGGTCCAGGCAAACAAAGTCCTCGAGGAAGTGCTTTCTATGGAGGAGCTAAAGGAGGCACTACAGTCCCTGAAGGTTGGCAAGGCTCCAGGCATTGATGGCCTGCCGGCAGACTTTTTTAAGTCGTTTTGGCCTGTCATCGGTGAGGACCTGCTAGATGTACTCAAGGACAGCCTGGCAACAGGGTGCTTGCCCTTGAGTTGCAGGAGGGCGGTAGTTACGCTGCTGCCAAAGAAGGGAGATCTGCAGCAATTGAAAAATTGGAGGCCAGTCTCCCTGCTGTGTACCGATTACAAGTTGTTGTCCAAGGTGCTGGCTACAAGATTGGGGAGGGTGTTGGCGGAGGTCATCCATGTGGACCAGTCTTACTGTGTGCCCGGCAGGCTGATCACGGATAATGTCATGTTAATTCGAGATTTTTTGGAAGTCTCAGGTTCATTGGAAATAGAGACTGGTCTTATTTCCATAGACCAGGAAAAGGCTTTTGACCGGGTTGAACATCAATACCTGTGGCGTACGCTGCAGGCGTTTGGTTTCAGCCCTGGTTTCATAGCCATGATCCAGGTCCTGTACCGTGACATTGAGAGTATGGTGAAGATTAACGGTGGCTTGAGTGCCCCGTTTAAAGTGCAGAGGGGTGTGAGGCAAGGATGTAGCCTGTCAGGGATGCTGTACTCCCTGGCCATAGAACCCCTTCTGCACAACTTAAGACACAAGTTGGCAGGCGTTTGCGTCCCAGGGTGCAGTGGTCTTTTTAAACTTTCCGCTTATGCTGATGATGTTATAATTTTTGTGAATGACCAGAAAGACGTTAATACAATGGAGGAGGTCACACATTTTTTTGGTTTGTTATCGTCGGCAAGAGTTAACTGGGGAAAAAGCGAGGCTTTGGCAGTTAGCAAGGATATAGCTAGAAGCGTCAAGCTACCAGGGGGGCTAACTTGGAAGAAGGGGGGGATTAAATATCTGGGAGTTTTAGTCGGAACCAAAGATTACATGAAAGGGAACTGGGACAATGTTTTAGAAACAGTTGAGGGAAGAATAAGGAAGTGGGCTTGGGTCTTCCCACAGGTATCCTATAAAGGTCGGGTCTTGGTTTTAAATAATTTGGTTTCTTCTATGTTGTGGCATCGCCTCGCCTGTTGTGAGCCTCCACCCAATCTACTGGCGAAGGTGCAAGCTTTAATCGTGAATGCTTTCTGGGATAAGCTACACTGGTTGCCCCAGAGCATTCTGTACCTGCAGAAGGAGGAAGGCGGGCATGGACTCGTACACCTGGCCAGCAGGGGGGCCACTTTCAGGCTGGGTTTCATAAAAAGGTTTTTAACAGGACCAAAAGACGTGGTGTGGAAACCACTGGCAAGGTCCATCTTAAAGCGGGCTGGTGGCTACGGGCTTGGCACTTCACTGTTCTTATTGGATTTTACTTTGCAGGATTTTAAAAACATCCCAGAGTTTTACCGAAGTGTTTTTAGTGCTTGGAGCCTGTTCAAGAAAGAGAGGGTGGATGGTCCAACCTCATTGTACTGGCTGCTTAATGAACCAGTGGTTCCAGGAGGACGGTTTGCAGCTGAGGGTACATTTGGCTCCACTCTCCAGGAAAATCTCCAGAGGGCCAAGGTCACAACTCTGGGACAGGTGGTGGAGCTGGCTGGACCAGACTTGGACGATGGCGCGGCCTTGGCTAGCCATATGGGAGTGAGGTCTTCAAGGATTATACGGAAATTACTGGACCAATGGAAGAGCAAACTAAGTGGAAATGAGTGTGTCCTTTTAAGAATGTTCTCTAATGGTTTTAGAGTGCCAGATGACAGTGATCCTTTCCCCCCCATTGACATTAGCCCTGATTTTAAAAACTGTACTGGGATCTTTTTAAATACAGGGAAGTTTCGCCTCAATACGCTAAACAGTAAAATAGCCTATGCTGTGTGTGCCAAAGTCCTGAACAAGGAAAAACTAAATGGACGCGTGGACAGTCCCTGGAGGGCGTACCTGGGCTTGACGGAGGAAATCAGGCCTGAGTGGAGGGTAGTGTACAAACCACCGCTGATTAAGAGGGTTGCAGACCTACAATGGAGGGTTTTACATGGTATTGTGGCTGTCAACTCTTTTATCTCGATTATAAACCTTAGTGTGTCGGAAGGTTGTCCGTTCTGCACACGGAGGGAAACCATTTTTCACTGTTTTGTAGAATGCCCCAGACTCTCTCCTTTGTTTGTTTTATTAGAGAGGCTTGTGGTGTTTTTTGGGGATTTTTTTACAACACAGGTTTTTATCATTGGTTTTAAATATAGGAAGTCGACCAGTCAGAAGTGTCAACTTTTAAATTTTGTATTTGGGCAGGCAAAGATGGCACTGTCCAAAAATGGTTTTTATCAAGTCCTTAAAGGCAAGGATCTTGGTAGATTATAAGTTCTATAAAGAAATGAATGATTTGGAGACATTTGGCAGCAGGTGGTGCTATAAACAAGCTTTGTGCCAAATAAAAGATGACCATCTGGTATTTGGCGATGGGCTGGTCTGAAGGGTCCATCGTCTTGTTCTTGTGTTTTTGTTTTGGGTATTTTATTTTGGCTGTTTTATCGTTTATTTATGGTTCTTGTGTGTTTGACAACCTCACTGTGGGTTTTTTGTAAAAAAAAAGTATCTCTGTGATGATCTTTTTTTGGAAAATTTGTTGAAGTCAAATAAATGAGTTTTCTCTCTCTCTCTCTCTCTCTGTCTCTGTCTCTGTCTGTCTCTCTCTCTCTCTCTCTCTCTGCCTCTCTCTCTTTTTTTTTCTTTCTTCTCTTTCTCCCTCCCTCTTTTTGTCTCTCTCTCTTTCTCTCCCACACTCTCTCTCTGCCTCTCTCTCTCTCTCTCTCTCTCTCTCTCTCTCTCTCTCTCTCTCTCTCTCTCTCTCTGCCTCTCTCTCTCTTTTTCTTTCTTTCTTCTCTCTCTCCCTCCCTCTTTTTCTCTCTCTCTCTCTCTCTGCGCATGCGTGTGTTTCGGAGCGAGTGTTTGGGAGCGAGGTGGTATGTATGAGTGAGCGGTTTGCGTGAGTTAAAACGTTCTGAAAGTGATTTCTATCTTTGTTCTGTGTATCTATATATATGTACGTTTTGTTTGTCAGTGTTGTTAGTTGAGTGTTTGGTGTGTTTTGGAGCGAGTAGCGGCCACCAGCTCTGCTGGTTGGCACGCCGCCCGCAGCTCTGGGTTTGGAGCGTCTGACGCGCAGACACGCTGTAAAGCTCTCCCCCGGACCGAACTGCACCGTGGAAGAGTGTAGTTTAGCCGTCGGAGCTGTTGTGGGTCACGACGGTGTGAAATCTGCATCGCGGATGAACAATGCAGTTGTAATTTTTTTGGATTGTGTGGATAAAGTGGATTGGATTGCGGAGCTGGGAGTGGTAATTCACGACTCCTTTATCCCCGTGTATCCACTAGTAAATCCAGCAAAAAGGATAATGATATCCAACGTTCCTCCTTTTATCAGGAATGAGGCTCTGGAAAGAGAGCTGCTTAGACACGGTCAGGTAGTTTCCCCGGTGAAAAGGATTTCTCTGGGATGTAAATCCCCTCTGCTAAAGCATGTGGTATCTTTCAGAAGACAGGTTTTCATGATTTTGAATGATGAAAAAAGTGATTTGAATGTATCCATGAACTTTAGAGTGGATGACTTTGATTATATTGTTTATGTAACTTCAGACACAATGAAATGTTTTGGGTGTGGGTTGGAAGGCCACATGCTTAGGACCTGTCCTAATAAGAGGCCTGGGCCCACTGACCAAACACCGCCATCACCCAGGGCAGGCCCAAGTGGCTCAAGCACCAACAAGGGTCAAGAGAGAACCTCTGGGAGGAAAGGGACAGGAGAAGGTCTGGTGGAGAAGACAGGACAAGGTCAGAAGGTGCAGGGGGAGGGGAGAGGCCTGGATGAGGGTGTAGGACAGGATAGGCAGGTGCAGGAGGAGAGGAGAGGCCTGGCAGAGGAGATAGTAAATGGTGAGCAGGGGGAGGGGAGAGACCTGGTAGAGGGGGCAGAACAGGGTGAACAGATGCAGGAGGAAAGGAGAGTTCTGGTAGTGGAGGCAGGATTAAATGTGAATGTTAATGGGGGAAAAATGGCTACAAAGGGGAAAGCGAAGGCTGTTGAGAAGGTCACTGGGGTCGAGGAGGGTGAAGAAGTGGGAGGTCAGAAGGCAGGGGTCAGAGGTGAAGAAAGAACCAGACTAGGCAAACGGGCTGGACTAGCTACTGAAGAAGCAGAGTGTATCATAAATGAGGAGGTAATGGAACTTGATGCTGATGGTACCAAAACTGCCCAAAAAAGGAAGACCGAGGTCAGTCAATCTGACTCTAGAGCAAAAAAAGACTGCCAACCAGAGCAGGAGGTTGACAATGACAGTGAAGACTCTGACTTCAGTGATGATGTGGAGTCTCTGCCTCCCACTCAGTCTCAGGCTGACGGGAGGAATGACGGGATTTATTCCTTAACTAGAATAAAAAGTTTTCTACAGGATACTAAAGGTTCAAGGGCAGTTAAGGTGGAAAGTTTTTTCCCTGACGTAAAGCTATTTGTTGAGTCCGCTAAGTGGCTAATGAGACGCAATGACATGAACGAAGAAGGTTTCTCTGTTCAGGAGATTTATCGTTTAAGGAAACATATTTCAAAGGTCAAGACCAAAAATCTCCAATGAGGGTTAAGGTATCTGGTCTCTTTTTAGTACTTTATGTCCTGCAGTTTGGTTATTTTCCCATGGCAGAGGGGTGCAACCTTTCGACTCCAGTTCATCCAGAGACGTTTTTATGGACCGAAGGACTTGGTGTGGAGGCCGGTGGCTTGTGCCATACTGCAACAACCTGGAGGTCTGGGACTGTCAAATTCTCTGCTTCAGTGGATTTTAGTTTGTTCGAGAAAGGACCGCTGGATTACTTGAAGTCACTGTTCTGGCTTTTGAAAGAGCCAGTTGTGCTGGGAGCACGTTTGGACGTAACTGGTGGGCCGGGACTGACACTCTCCGGGCAGCCCTGAAGGTCAAAGGTCACTACACTGGGCCATGTTGTGGACTTGACAGGGGCAAACATGGACGATGCTGCTGCCCTGGCTTCGCGTTTGGAGGTGAAATCCATCAGGACGGTCAGCATGATGCTGGAGGGCACATAAAGGAGTGTTGTGCTCTGTAACAGTAGATGAGCTGGATTTGGCAACTGAGCTGATTTGAGGTTTTCTTTGTTGTGGTTGTTTTTTGTTGTTGGTGGTGTTGTTTCTTTGGTGTTTTTTTTGCTTGTTGTATTTGTAAAAATTGTTTATCAATTGTTTGTGTAGGTTTCTTGAAAGAAGGACGAGTGTTTTGTATAGTTGACTGTGTGATGCTTTTTGTTGTAATGCTAGAATGATGTATAAATAAAGTGTCGTTAAAATTCTCTCTCTCTCTCTCTCTCTCTCTCTCTCTCTCTCTCTCTCTCTCTCTCTCTCTCTCTCTCTCTCTCTCTCTCTCTCTCTCCCTCCCTCTTTTTCTCTTTCTCTCTCTCTCTCTCTCTCTCTCTCTCTCTCTCTCTCTCTCTCTCTCTCTCTCTCTGCCTCTCTCTCTCTCTCTCTCTCTCTCTCTCTCTCTCTCTCTCTCTCTCTCTCTCTCTCTCTCTCTCTCTCTCTCTCTGCCTCTCTCTCTCTTTTTTTTTCTTTCTTCTCTCTCCCTCCCTCTTTTTGTCTCTCTCTTTTTTTCTTTCTTCTCTCTCTCCCTCCCTCTTTTTCTCTCTCTCTCTCTCTCTCTCTCTCTCTCTCTCTCTCTCTCTCTCTCTCTCTCTCTCTCTCTCTCTCTCTCTCTCTCTCTCTCTCTCTCTCTCTCTCTTTTTCTTTCTTCTCTCTCTCCCTCCCTCTTTTTCTCTCTCTCTCTCTCTCTCTCTCTCTCTCTCTCTCTCTCTCTCTCTCTCTCTCTCTCTCTCTCTCTCTCTCTCTCTCTGCCTCCCTCTTTTTGTCTCTCTCTCTCTCTCTCTCTCTCTCTCTCTCTCTCTCTCTCTCTCTCTCTCTCTCTGCCTCTCTCTCTCTTTTTTTTTCTTTCTTCTCGTTCTCCCTCCCTCTTTTTGTCTCTCTCTTTCTCTCTCTGCCTCTCCCCCTCTCTCTCTCTCTCTCTCTCTCTCTCGCTCTCTCTCTCTCTCTGCCTCTCTCTCTCTCTCTCTCTCTCTCTCTCTCTCTCTCTCTCTCTCTCTCTCTCTCTGTCTCTGTCTCTCTGTCTCTCTCTCTCTCTTTTTTTTTCTTTCTTCTCTTTCTCCCTCCCTCTTTTTGTCTCTCTCTCTTTCTCTCCCACACTCTCTCTCTGCCTCTCTCTCTCTCTCTCTCTCTCTCTCTCTCTCTCTCTCTCTCTCTCTCTCTCTCTCTCTCTCTCTCTCTCTGCGCATGCGTGTGTTTCGGAGCGAGTGTTTGGGAGCGAGATGGTATGAGTGAGCGGTTTGCGTGAGTTAAAACGTTCTGAAAGTGATTTCTATCTTTGTTCTGTGTATCTATATATATGTACGTTTTGTTTGTCAGTGTTGTTAGTTGAGTGTTTGGTGTGTTTTGGAGCGAGTAGCGGCCACCAGCTCTGCTGGTTGGCACGCCGCCCGCAGCTCTGGGTTTGGAGCGTCTGACGCGCAGACACGCTGTAAAGCTCTCCCCCGGACTGAACGGCACCGTGGAAGAGTGTAGTTTAGCCGTCGGAGCTGTTGTGGGTCACGACGGTGTGAAATCTGTGTTGGTGACAGGTATAGGCAGACTGACAGGTCACGTGGTGTTGGGGCTACGTCAGTCAGGATCAGTGGTAAAAGTCAGCTGTTCACGCGCGGGTTTGGCTGGAATGAAATGTTTGAGATGAGAGGGGGTGGACGGGGGAAGTCCAACTTTGCTGACCGCACAATCTGTTAGCATTTGACGCACTTTGGCACCGATCACTTTGGGACTATGCTGCTATGGAACGTTTTTAACTTATCTCTAATAAAACCAACAAAACGCAGTACCCATTTTTAAGTGATTATTTGAACAAGCAGCGCGTCTGGCAAAAACAGATTTTCCCGATCTAGCCTCTCGGTGACTAAATAAGTGGTTCGATAGTCGCCATACATTTGTCAGCAAAACTGTGACACAACCACATGGATTGGAGCCACGAAAGGACCCGACATGTCACAAATGGACGCGTGGAGCAACAAAGGAATGCATGATATGCAAACAATGTAAGGAGGACGCGCACAAACAAACAGACAACAAGGACGGACTGAAAGGATAGGCGGTAACGTACCCGACCCGTTCCGTGACTGCTGTGATACATGATTGATTGGAACACTTTGATCTAGTCCCGCCGCTGAGTGGAAACTGTCTGTCATTGTGAATTGTGATATCACGCTGTGTTCGCGGCCCGCCGGGCCAAGCTGTGTGTGTGACAAACTAACGTGCTCTGCTCTGTCTCTATGCTATCGCCGATAGCTGTGACTGTGTTATGTGGCTGCTTTGCTTTGGATTCTCTCATTGTGATAATTGACTTGTGCGTTCAAGATGAGTGGAACATGTGTTGGTTCAGATGTTGGGAAACAGGACATGGGAAAGAGGAAAGTAATTCTAACTGAAAAGGCTCTTGCAAATAAAATTGAGTCCATACAAAAGGAACGAAAAAGGAAAGTGGATGAAATAAAGACTGTGATAAGCTCTATGAAAGAGCTCATGAAAGATGCAAAACATGTTTCAGCTGTTAAAGGGAAACTTGATGGCTTGATGAAATTGTCTCACACCTCTAATGAACTACATGCTTCCTTAATGCCTCTCATTCCTCATGATGAACAAGAAAAACAAACCGGTTGGTTCTCAAAAATCATTAAACGTAAAGATGATTTTATTGAGGATGTTAATGCATGGTTTTCTGTAACCAGACTCAGAGGATCCCCAAGCAGGCCTCTGCTGGTGGCTAATAGGTCAAATGAAAGCCCTCTGCTACATGAGGCTGCAGAAGAGGAAAATGGAGGTGTGGAAAATGTGGAAGTGACTGGGCCTCAGTCACATAATGTTCAGGATGATATTCAGCCAGATGACAGCATATCAAACTATAGCAGCCAGAATCATGGTTCAAAATCTATCAGGTCAAAAGTGTCCTCAACTGCATCTGCCCGTGTCAGAGCCGAAGCTGAAATGGCTGCTTTAATAGCTCGAAAAAGGTTGCTCGAACAAAAGCATGCTCTTGAGGAAGAGGAAGCCAAAATAAGGCATGCGCTGCAAGAGCAGGAAGCTCGAGTCAGAAAGCAAAAGGAACAACTTCAACTTGAAACGGACATGGCCGCATCGGCGGCAAAGCTTAATGTTTTGAGAACCTCTGGGTCAGGGGTACGGAGTGTTGCTTCTCAGAAATTGGATGGAATGGAAGCCTACTTTGAAAGTGGCCTCAACTTTAATGCAGAGACCTTTGTACGGCAAAATGTTGGAGATGCTGGAAGAGGACAACCTGCAGAGTTTGGAGGCACAAGGCCGAAACAAAGGCAATGTGATGGAAACAAACATCTCCAGAAGACCTCAGCCCCCACACAGGCTCAGAGCACAGTCCCAAAGGCTACAGGAGCCCCACTGTCTCTGCATAGACACACACAATCTGCTTCCGGAAACATCAGCAGTGAACAGGACACCATGATGTCTATAATGCAAAAACAAAATGACATAACTTCGATGTTGGTGCATCAGCAATGCATTGCTTCACTACCTAAAAGAGACATCCAACTGTTTGACGGTGACCCTCTGCACTATCATGCCTTTATGCAGTCATTTGAGCAGACCATAGAACTGAGGACTGACAATGCTGTTGACCTCCTGCATTACCTGGAGCAATACACCAGGGGTCAGCCTAAACAGCTAGTCAGAAGTTGTCAACACATGACTGATGGCATTGGATATGCTACAGCAAAGGCTTTACTCCAGGAACACTTTGGAAATGAGCACGTCATAGCATCCGCTTATATGGACAAGATCTTTGCATGGCCAGCAATAAAGTCGGAGGATGGAAAAGCTTTACAAGCATACAGCTTATTCTTGCGAGGATGTCACAATGCCATGAAAGATGTATACAACCTATCTGACTTGAACACGTCTGCAAACATGGTCTCTGTGATCAAGAAGCTGCCTTACAAGTTGAGAGACAAGTGGCGAGCGAAGGCATGTGACATTCAGGAAAAGCATCGGAAAAGAGCTATGTTTGCTGATATTGTGACCTTTATTGAGCGTGAAGTTAGGATCACTACAGACCCTGTATTCGGAGACATACAAGATGCTCCAGTCATAGGGGCCTTCAAAGAAAGTGGTAGAGCTAAACCTGTGCCTCGTCCTAAGGCTAGAGGAAGCAGCTTTGCCACAACTTTCACTACTGTGGAAAGAGATGCTCATTGGGAGAACAGGGTTAAAGGTGGACCCGAGAAGACCTGCCTTTTCTGCAAAAAGGGTAGACACACACTGGAGTCGTGTTTTCTATTGGAGAAGAAAGCTCACAGTGAGAAGATGGAGTTCCTGAAGAAAAATGGAGTTTGCTTCGGCTGCTTGTGCACTGGGCACATCAGCAAGGAGTGCAGGAAACGTCTGTCTTGCAAGACATGTGGCTCACGACACCCCAGCTTGCTCCATATCCACTCTAAGGAGAATGGAGATCCAGAGAAAGGCAGGAGCAACTCTGACAGAGCAGTGGACAGTGCTCTAGTCGAAGTCCAAACAGGTGGTCTTACTGGGGCCGGTGAGCAAGATTGCAAGCTTGCTATCGTGCCAGTCAAGGTTAAGTCCAGTAAAGGTCAAAGGTCAGTCGAAACCTACGCCTTTCTGGACCCAGGGAGTTCAGCGTCCTTCTGCACAATGGGTCTGATGGATAAGCTGGGACTCTCTGGGAGAAGAACAAGGATTCTTTTACGTACCATGGGCCAAGAGAAGGTGGTTGACAGTTGCATTGCATCGGACTTGGAGGTCGCTGGATTGGACAGTGACTGGTACTGTGAAATGCCGAAGATCTTCACACAACATCAAATGCCTGTTAACAGAGGTAACATCCCACGACAGCAAGATCTGGAAAGATGGCCACATCTGAAGCCTGTCTATCTGCCACAGATAGATGCAGACGTGGAGATGTTAATTGGCTTGAATGTTCCCAGAGCATTGGAACCACTGGATGTCATCCGAAGTGTGGATGGAGGGCCATATGCGGTCAAAACAATGCTTGGATGGACTGTAAATGGACCCCTTGGAGGAGAGGGCAGTGACGATCCTGTGACTCAGTCTGCAGTTAGCATCAACAGGATCTCTGCTGTCACTCTTGACGAGCTTTGGAACCAACAATTCAAGACTGACTTCCCTGAAAACAGCCAGGATGAACTGCAAGGGCTGTCAAGGGAAGACTCTAAGTTCCTGGAAATGGCTAACGAGACTGTGGAACTGGTTGATGGCCATTATGTTGTTGGATTGCCGCTGAAGGACAAATCAATCACCATGCCCAACAATCGCAAAGTTGCAGAGCAACGTACTCTCAACCTCAAGGGGAGGTTTGGCAGGGATGCGGCATTCCAAAAAGACTATACTACATTTATGGACAACCTGATATCCAGTGGATATGCAGAGAGAGTGCCAGCTACAAGTCAGGAACGATGCGACGGCAAGGTTTGGTATATCCCTCATCACGGTGTATACCATCCCAAGAAAGGGAAGATCCGTATCGTCTTTGACTGCGCAGCATCATTTCAAGGCGCATCACTAAATGCACATCTCTTGCAAGGACCTGACCTGACAAGCGCACTGGTGGGAGTCTTGACCAGGTTTAGGATGGAGCCCATTGTTCTGATGTCTGACATTGAGGCCATGTTCCATCAGGTTCGAGTGCCAGAGACAGATGCAGACCTACTTCGATTTCTCTGGTGGCCCAATGGGGACTTCAGTCAACAGATGGTGGAATACCGGATGGTGGTCCATTTGTTTGGCGCGACGTCATCACCAAGCTGTGCTAATTTCGCTCTCCGAAAGTGTGCTGAAGATAACAAACAGCTCTTTAACCAGAAAGTGTTTGACACCATCATGCACAGTTTCTATGTCGACGACTGCCTGGCTTCAATAGCCTCAGAGGATGAAGCCATAACCCTTTACCAGGATTTGGTAAAGCTCTGTGCCAAGGGAGGCTTTCATTTGACGAAGTGGCTGAGTAATAGTCGTCGTGTGCTGGCAGCAATACCGGAGGAGGAAAGAGCGAAGGACGTTAAAGACCTGGATCTGGACCACGACATCCTACCAGTTGAGAGGGCACTGGGAGTGCGTTGGTGTGTCCAGTCTGACACCTTTAAGTTCAGTATAAGCTTTCAGGACAGACCGCTGACACGCAGAGGAATCCTTTCTACGGTCAGCTCTTTCTACGACCCTCTTGGAATCTTGTCCCCTGTGGTTTTCACAGCCAAGAGGATCATTCAAGACCTATGCCGGCAGGGGCTAGGATGGGACGATGTCATACCAACATCTGTAGCCCAGGAGTGGGTCAACTGGCTCAAGGAGTTACACCTGTTGGAGGGCTTCAGCGTTAAACGATGTTTAAAACCGCCCAACTTTGGAGAAGCAACCAGCGCCCAGTTGCATCACTTTGCTGACGCAAGTGAGGAGGGATACGGTACCGTCACCTACCTGCTGTTGCACAATGACTGTTCTCAGATCCACGTTGCCTTCATAATGGGAAAATCCAGGGTGACACCTTTAAAGCCTGTGACGATCCCACGTATGGAGTTGATTGCGGCTGTGGTGGCAGCTCGCATGGACACGCTATGGAGGAAGGAGCTGAGACTGCAGCTGCAAGACAGCGTTTTCTGGTCAGACAGTACATCGGTGCTGAAATACATCAAGAACCAAACATCAAGGTTTCGCATCTTCGTAGCGAACAGAGTCACAGAGATCCTCAAAATGTCTGAAGCATCACAGTGGAGATATGTGAGTACCGCACACAACCCTGCAGATCTTGCCTCCAGAGGCATGAGAGCGGAGCTGTTCCTCAAGAATGAGACATGGATATCTGGACCTTCATTTCTCATGCAGGAAGAGGAGACTTGGCCTGTTAACCCAGACAACTTGGGAGAACTTCCACCTGGGGACCCAGAGGTCAAGGTGTCGGCTGCCGTTGTCTCTGTGGAACAAGAGGAGGATGCTGTGCTGAGACTGATCAACCGCAGCTCATCTTGGAAACGTCTCACGAGAGTGATGGCATGGATCTTGAGACTCAGAACCTTACTTTGGAACAACAGGAAGAGGAGAGAAGTCACTGCATGTGATTCTCAGCCAGCATTGAACCTAACCAAACACAAAGATGTTCTTGACAAGGAGATTTGCCTCTCATTGGAGGAGATCAAAGGAGCTGAACTGGAGATAATCAAGATCTGTCAAAGAAGAAAGTTCTCTGAAGAGTTATCTTGCCTCCAAAAGGGAGAGTGTGTGAAAGGGAACAGTCACATTTACAGACTCAGTCCGATACTGGAAGAAGGTGTGTTGAGAGTCGGAGGCCGACTTAGTAAGGCTGCCATGCCCGAAGAGTCTAAACATCCAGCCATAATAGCAAAGGATCTCCACATCTCAGACCTCATCTTACGCCAGATACATCGAGAGGTGGGCCATGGCGGTAGGAACCATATGCTGTCAAGGCTGCGTCAGCAGTACTGGATTCCTGCTGCAGGCGTTGCCATAAGGCAGATCATTTCCAGATGTGTCATCTGTCGTCGGCTGCACGGAGCTGCCGGTCAGCAACAAATGGCAGACTTGCCTAGTGACAGAGTTTCGACTGGAGAACCTCCGTTCACTTATGTCGGAGTTGACTATTTTGGACCATTTGACATCAAGCGTGGCCGGAGTCTTGTGAAAAGATATGGAGTTATCTTCACATGTTTGACAATAAGAGCTGTACACATAGAAGTTGCCTCATCTTTGGACACAGATTCGTTCATCAATGCTTTAAGGCGCTTCATCGCAAGAAGAGGACAAATCAAAGAGCTGCGTTCTGATAATGGCACTAATTTCATTGGTGCAGAGCGTGAGCTGAGAAGAGCTGTTGAAGGATGGAATCTGGAGAAGATCAATGATGTGCTCTCATTGAAAGGAATCAAGTGGACGTTTAACCCTCCCACTGGATCACATCACGGCGGAGCATGGGAGAGGTTAATACGTTCCATCAGGAAGATTCTCAATTCCACTTTGAGGACCCAAAGTCTGGATGAGGAGGGACTCAATACAGTACTCTGTGAGGTGGAGTCAATTCTCAACAGTAGACCTCTCACGAAGGAATCCACAGATCCGAATGACTTGGAGGCTTTAACACCTAATCATCTTCTGCTGCTTAAAGTCAAGCCCAGCTTACCACCTGGTCTGTTTCTCAAGGAGGACAACTATGCACGCCGGAGATGGAAGCAGGTGCAATACATTTCGGACCTGTTCTGGAAAAGGTGGATTAAAGAGTATCTGCCACAACTACAGGAACGACAGAAATGGACAAAGATCAAGAGGAACTTTGTCCCCGGTGACATAGTGATCATAATGGACGATTCTGCACCTCGCAATTCCTGGATCATTGGGAGGATTACAGAGACAATGCCAGACAGGAACGGACTGGTGCGACAGGTCCGGATCAAGACCCGCACCAGCCTTCTCTGCAGACCCGTGACAAAGATCTGCCTTCTTCAGGAGTCGACGGAGTCGTGAAGGCTTCCCTTCTTTTCCATGGATTTGGATTATATTGACTTTTGCCTGACATGACCTTTTTTCGTGACTTTGGATTGACTTTACTTTGGGGCGGGTTCGGTTCAAGAAGGATGAAGACCTGCAATGGCCATATGAACTATGAACTCTCTCCTTGCGCACAAAAAATCGCAAAAAAAGACAATGTGAAAAATAGAAAAAAAAAGGAAAATTGTAATTGTATTGTTTTTCTATTATGAATTTATGCGTTGGTAATTATTACTACTGTGTAATAACATGTAATAATTAGGGGCCGGAATGTTGGTGACAGGTATAGGCAGACTGACAGGTCACGTGGTGTTGGGGCTACGTCAGTCAGGATCAGTGGTAAAAGTCAGCTGTTCACACGCGGGTTTGGCTGGAATGAAATGTTTGAGATGAGAGGGGGTGGACGGGGGAAGTCCAACTTTGCTGACCGCACAATCTGTTAGCATTTGACGCACTTTGGCACCGATCACTTTGGGACTATGCTGCTATGGAACGTTTTTAACTTATCTCTAATAAAACCAACAAAACGCAGTACCCATTTTTAAGTGATTATTTGAACAAGCAGCGCGTCTGGCAAAAACAGATTTTCCCGATCTAGCCTCTCGGTGACTAAATAAGTGGTTCGATAGTCGCCATACAATCTGCATCGCGGATGAACAATGCAGTTGTAATTGTTTTGGATTGTGTGGATAAAGTGAATGTGATTGTGGAGCAGGGAGTGGTAGTTCAGGACACCTTTACCCCCGTGTTTCCACTAGTAAGTCCAGCACAAAGGATAATTATATCCAACGTTCCTCCTTTTATCAGAAATGAGGCTCTGGAAAGAGAGCTGGCTAGACACGGTCAGATCGTTTCCCCGGTGAAAATGATTTCTCTGGGATGTAAATCCCCTCTGTTAAAGCATGTGGTATCTTTCAGAAGACAGGTTTTCATGATTTTGAAAGATGAAAAAGTGATCTGAATTTATCCATGAATTTTAGAGTGGATGACTTTGATTATATTATTTATATAACTTCAGACACAATGAAATGTTTTGGTGTGGGATGGAAGGCCACATGCTTAGGTCCTGTCCTAAGAAGAGGCCTGGGCCCACTGACCAAACACCGCCATCACCCAGGGCAGGCCCAAGTGGCTCAAGCACCAACAAGGGTCGAGAGAGAACCTCTGGGAGGAAAGGGACAGGAGAAGGTCTGGTGCAGAAGACAGGACAAGGTCAGAAGGTGCAGGGGAGGGGAGAGGCCTGGAGGAGGGAGTAGGACAGGATAGGCAGGTGCAGGAGGAGAGGAGAGGCCTGGCAGAGGAGATAGGAAATGGTGAGCAGGGGCAGGGGAGAGACCTGGTAGAGGGGGCAGAACAGGGTGAGCAGGGGGAGGGGAGAGACCTGGTAGAGGGGGCAGAACAGGGTGAGCAGGGGCAGGGGAGAGACCTGGTAGAGGGGGCAGAACAGGGTGAGCAGGAGGAGGGGAGAGACCTGGTAGAGGGGGCAGAACAGGGTGAGCAGGGGGAGGGGAGAGACCTGGTAGAGGGGGCAGAACAGGGTGAGCAGGGGGAGGGGAAAGACCTGGTAGAGGGGGCAGAACAGGGTGAGCAGGGGGAGGGGAGAGACCTGGTAGAGGGGGCAGAACAGGGTGAGCAGGGGGAGGGGAGAGACCTGGTAGAGGGGGCAGAACAGGGTGAGCAGGGGGAGGGGAGAGACCTGGTAGAGGGGGCAGAACAGGGTGAGCAGGGGGAGGGGAGAGACCTGGTAGAGGGGGCAGAACAGGGTGAGCAGGGGGAGGGGAGAGACCTGGTAGAGGGGGCAGAACAGGGTGAGCAGGGGGAGGGGAGAGACCTGGTAGAGGGGGCAGAACAGGGTGAGCAGGGGGAGGGGAGAGACCTGGTAGAGGGGGCAGAACAGGGTGAGCAGGGGGAGGGGAGAGACCTGGTAGAGGGGGCAGAACAGGGTGAGCAGGTGCAGGAGGAAAGGAGAGGTCTGGTAGTGGAGGCAGGATTAAATGCGAATGTTAATGGGGGAAAAATGGCTACAAAGGGGAAAGCGAAGGCTGTTGAGAAGGTCACTGTGGTCGAGGAGGGTGAAGAAGTGGGAGGTCAGAAGGCAGGGGTCAGAGGTGAAGAAAGAACCAGACTAGGCAAACGGGCTGGACTAGCTACTGAAGAAGCAGAGTGCATCATAAATGAGGAGGAAATGGAACTTGATGCTGATGGTACCAAAATTGCCCAAAAAAGGAAGACCGAGGTCAGTCAATCTGACTCTAGAGCAAAAAAAGACTGCCAACCAGAGCAGGGGGTTGACAATGACAGTGAAGACTCTGACTTCAGTGATGATGTGGAGTCTCTGCCTCCCACTCAGTCTTAGGCTGACAGGAGGGATGGTTATTCTTTAACTAGAATAAAAGGTTTCCTACAGGATACTAAAGGTTCAAGGGCAGTTAAGGTGGAAAGTTTTTTCCCTGACGTAAAGCTATTTGTTGAGTCCGCTAAGTGGCTAATGAGACGCAATGACATGAACGAAGAAGGTTTCTCTGATCAGGAGATTTATCGTTTCAGGAAACATGTTCAAAGGTCAAGACCAAAAATCTCCAATGAGGGTTAAGGTATCTGGTCTCTTTTTAGTACTTTATGTCCTGCAGTTTGGATATTTTCTCATGGCAGAATTTTAAGTAGGTACCCTAAACCTAATTGGTGCAAGAGATGATGCAAAGAGGGCATCTCTTTATCAACTAATGGAGTTAAAGGCTATTGATGTGATGCTTATCCAAGAGACACACAGCACTGAGGATAACACAGTGGCTTGGAAAAGAGAATGGAAGGGAGAAATAGTTTTAAGCCACAACACCAGTAATAGTGGTGGAGTGGGGATTTTATTTTCCAGACATTTTTTGCCACAGTCATGTGAGATTGAGGAGGTTGTGAAGGGACGTCTTTTAAAAGTAAGAGTACTATATGAGAGGGTGAAAATGGTATTTATTGTTGTATATGCCCCAAATGTTGGTTTGGAAAGAGTGTTTTTTTTTTATTCTTTGGCTGATGTTATTAAGGGTTGTGATAATGAAGAGTTCTTATTTCTGGGAGGGGATTTTAACTGCACTGTTAACCCCGTTTTAGATAGGATTTTCTGGGACAAGCTGCACTGGGTGCCCCAGAGTGTTTTGTACCTGCCCAAGGAGGAGGGTGGGCAGGGTCTTGTGCATCTGTGCAGTAGGGGTGCAACCTTTCGACTCCAGTTCATCCAGAGACTTTTTTATGGACCGAAGGACTTGGTGTGGAGGCCGGTGGCTTGTGCCATACTGCAACAGCTTGGAGGTCTGGGACTGTCAAATTCTCTGTTTTAATGGATTTTAGCGGTGCCCGGTTAAATGTTCTACCTGTTTTTTACCGTGTACTTTTTAAAACATGGAGTTTGTTGGAGAAAGGACCGCTGGATTACTCAAAGTCACTGTTCTGGCTTTTGAAAGAGCCAGTTGTGCCGGGAGCACGTTTGGACGTAGCTGGTGGGCCGGGACTGACACTCTCCGGGCAGCTCTGCAGGTCAAAGGTCACTACACTGGGCCATGTTGTGGACTTGACAGGGGCAAACATGGACGATGCTGCTGCCCTGGCTTCGCGTTTGGAGGTGAAATCCATCAGGACGGTCAGCATGATGCTGGGAAAATGGAGGCAGGTGCTCAGTGAGAGAGAACGTCGCATGTTGACCGAGTATAAAAACGGGTCTCTTCATCCTAGTGATGAGGATCTTTTTCCCACAGTTAAGCTGCAGCCTGATTTTAAAAACTGCACAGGGCCTCTTTTAGTAATGGGAGATGTTTCTGGTGTGGTTTTTAATGTGGTTAATGGTAAATGTCTGTACAGACTGTTGGTCAAGGTTCTCCACAAGGAGAAGCTCAACGGGAGAGGTGACACTCCCTGGAGAGCGCACCTTGGTCTCAGTGATGAGGTGAAACCAGAGTGGCGAGCACTGTACAAACCACCATCATTCAAAAGAATTGGCGATCTGCAGTGGAGGGTTTTACATGGCATAGTGGCTGTCAATGCTTTTATTTCCCTATTGAACCCTAATGTCTCACATGACTGTCCTTATTGTGCGCAAAGGGAAACAGTTTTCCACTGTTTTCTGGACTGTTCCAGGCTGTTGCCTCTGCTAGGGTTACTAGAGAGACTTTTCCAGTCTGGTGAAGAGGTGTTCTCCAAAGAGAGGTACATTTTGGGATTTAGATACAGTAGAAAAGAAAAAAGCAAGTGTCATCTTTTTAATTTCATTTTAGGGAGAGCAAGGATGGCTGTGTATCTCAGTAGGAGGAACAAGATAGAACAGGTCTTGGATCATGATGCTGTATGTCTGTTCAGAAAGATGATCAAAGCCAGACTGAGCATAGATTTTAATTATTATAGAGCAATGAACAACCTAGATCAGTTCACCGATATATGGGCACATAAAGGAGTGTTGTGCTCTGTAACAGTAGATGAGCTGGTATTGGCAACTGAGCTGATTTGAGTTTTTCTTTGTTGTGGTTGTTTTCTGTTGTTGGTGGTGTTGTTTCTTTGGTGGTTTTTTTTGTTGTATTTGTAAAAATTGGTTATCAATTGTTTGTGTAGGTTTCTTGAAAGAAGGACGAGTGTTTTGTATAGTTGACTGTGTAATGCTTTTTGTTGGAATGCTAGAATGATTTATAAATAAAGTGTCGTTAAAATTCAAAATTCTCTCTCTCTCTCTCTCTTTCTCTCTCTCTCTTTCTCTCCCACACTCTCTCTCTGCCTCACTCTCTCTCTCTCTCGCACTCTCGCTCTCTCTCTCTCTCTCTCTCTCTCTCTCTCTCTCTCTCTCTCTCTCTCTCTCTCTCTCTCTCTCTCTCTCTCTCTCTCTCTCTCTCTCTCTCCCTCTTTTTGTCTCTCTCTCTTGCTCTCCCGCACTCTCTCTCTCTCTCTCTCTTTTTTTTCTTTCTTCTCTCTCTCCCTCCCTCTTTTTGTCTCTCTCTCTCTCTCTCTCTCTCTCTCTCTCTCTCTCTCTCTCTCTCTCTCTCTCTCTCTCTCTCTCTCTCTTCACCTCCGTATCTCTGTATGTTTGTGTCTCTCTGACTCTCTCTCTCTCTCTCTCTCTCTCTCTCTCTCTCTCTCTCTCTCTCTCTCTCTCTCTCTCTCTTCACCTCCGTATCTCTGTATGTTTGTGTCTCTCTGACTCTCTCTCTCTCTCTCTCTCTCTCTCTCTCTCTCTCTCTCTCTCTCTCTCTCTCTCTCTCTCTCTCTCTCTCTCTCTCTCTCTCTCTCTCCAGAGCGTCCGTCGGTGTCTCTGCTCCGGAGGAGCCCCTCTTCCCCAGTGGTGTGCCACGCTACAGGCTTCTACCCTAACAGGTTGGTGATGTTCTGGAAGAGAGACGACCAGGAGCTCCATGAGCACGTGGACCACGGGGAGGTCCTCCCCAACCACGACGGGACCTTCCAGGTCAGTGTTGGCCTGAACCTGACGTCGGTCCCACCGGAGGACTGGCCGAGGTACGAGTGTGTGGTCCAGCTGAAAGGCATTGAGGACATCCTGGTCCCGCTGGACCCGGCCCTCATCAGGACCAACTGGGGAGGGGATGGAGGTAGGGAACACATGTGTCACCGTCTCCCCCTGACCTCATCACACTGCCAGGTGTACCTGGACACATCTGAAGCAACGTGGTTAACACACAGCTCTCCTGAAAGGCTCACTACAGCGGAACATGTTGGATTGTGGGTAAATGAGTCCTATGAACAGAGCTAAGCTAAGGTCAGTCCCTGAGTGACCCTGAGCTCCAGAACAGATTCCACTGCAGTAGTTAGACTGCCGTAGTGTGAGTCACGTATGTAGCATCAGGTCTCCATAGACATGTGGTTCAATGGTGGAGGGATGGATGAGTGATGGACTCTGTCCAACGAATATGATTACAGACCTGCTTTTCTTTCCTTGATTTACCTGAAGGGGTCCAGAGTAACATCATCATTGGGTCTGTGGTTCTCCTCCTGGCTGCTGCTGTTGGAGTCTTTGTTGGAGTCTTTGTGTTCAAGAGGAGGAACGGTGAGTGACTCCAACTCTTCAGGAGGACCAACACCTGACCTCCACCTGCTCCTACTTCCTTCCCCCTCGTTGCGTCCGTTCCTACAATCTGATTGGTTGTGGTCATACGCTAGTGGTCTCCATCTCTGAATGAAGAACCTCCTCTGGTGTCGTGTCCACAGTGATGTTGTGGCGTTAAGAATATCAAAGTATAATAACATTCAGATATTTACCACTGTAACATCACTAATCATTTCTCTTGATCCTTAGATTCAGCCAAGCAACGACTAGCTGGTGAGTCAAATGTGTTTTACTGCAGTTCTGCTGATTTTACTATACAGCTCTGTTGACCTAGATACGTCTAGCTCACTGGACTATACAGCTCTGTTGACCTAGATACATCTAGCTCACTGGACTATACAGCTCTGTTGACCTAGATACATCTAGCTCACTGGACTATACAGCTCTGTTGACCTAGATACATCTAGCTCACTGGACTATACAGCTCTGTTGATCTAGATACATCTAGCTCACTGGACTATGCAGCTCTGTTGACCTAGATACATCTAGCTCACTGGACTATACAGCTCTGTTGACCTAGATACATCTAGCTCACTGGACTATACAGCTCTGTTGACCTAGATACATGTAGCTCACTGGACTATACAGCTCTGTTGACCTAGATACATCTAGCTCACTGGACTATACAGCTCTGTTGACCTAGATACATCTAGCTCACTGGACTATACAGCTCTGTTGACCTAGATACATCTAGCTCACTGGACTATACAGCTCTGTTGACCTAGATACATCTAGCTCACTGGACTATACAGCTCTGTTGACCTAGATACATCTAGCTCACTGGACTATACAGCTCTGTTGACCTAGATACATCTAGCTCACTGGACTATACAGCTCTGTTGACCTAGATACATCTAGCTCACTGGACTAAACAGCTCTGTTGACCTAGATACATCTAGCTCACTGGACTATACAGCTTGTTGACCTAGATACATCTAGCTCAGTCATGAATTCCCCTCCTCACATTCTGCTTCTTACCAGGTTCTGACACCAGCTCTGCGGACCCTGGGGAACAGAATCCAGCTCCTGAGGCCCAACCTCTCAACACAGAGTCAGTATTTGGTGACATCACAACATTTTAGAGGAGGGTGATCATATATTTACAGTACATTACTGCAATATCATCGCAGAAATATATGTACAGTATATCATCACAGTATTACATTTACAGTTCATTACTGCCTCATATCATAGTAATATTTTAACAATACATCATCACAGTAATATATGAACAGTATTACAGTATATTAACATCATCACAGAAGTATATTAGCAGTATTATCTCAACATCATCACAGTAATATATTAACAATATTACCGTATTGACCTGAATATAAGGGTTTTGTTTTCCTAGAAAAAAATCTGAAAAAGAGGTCATTTTATAATCGGGGTTTAGACTTTTCGATGTACCGTAATTGCACATGTAATTGCGCAACAACAGATCGCGCCAAACGAGTGTTCCGAGACACCGCGCGACACTCAAAGTAACTCAAAGTCTTAAAGTAACAGTACATAAAAACAGTTACCTGGAGAGATAGAAATGGAGAGACACAGCGACCAACTTGAAAAAATCAAAATGCCTGTGTATTTTGACATGCCAACATCTGTCACTGGGCATAAGAAAGGTGACAAATTGTGATTGTGAAGTCAACTGGAAACGAGAAGAGCCGAGTAACGGTCATGTTAACGCACCTCGCAGATGGGACTAAACTCCCCCCGTACGTGGTTTTAAAACACAAGCCTGTCCCTAAAGAGGCAGTGACTGTCCCTAAAGAGGCAGTGACTGTACCTAAAGAGGCAGCCAGCTGGCATTATGGTAGTGCCCAGGCAAAGGGCTGGATGGAGACGGAGCTTGTGGTGGACTGGCTCAAGGTGGTGTGGGGCAGACGGTGTGAGGGACTCAGAAAGAAGAGGAATATGTTGATTCTGGATGCTTTCCGTGGACACTTGACTGAGCCAGTCAAAAAGCAAGTGAAAGAGTTGAATGTTGACCTAGTGATCATACCGGGCGGAATGACAAGCCAGCTGCAGGTGTTGGATGTGGTCGTTAACAAACCATTCAAGGTTCATCTGCGCAAGAGATCCACAGAGTGGCGCCTGGCTGCTAATCACGCACTGACACCGTCTGGAAAAATCCAAAAGCCTGCAGTACGTTTGCTCTGTGAATGGATCTTGCAAGCATGGCTGACGTTTCCCCAGAAAGCATCATTAATGGGTTAAGAAATGCTGCGTATCAAATGCCATGGATGGCAGCGAGGATGACGTGATGTGGGAGGAGACGGGGAGCAGACACCGTGAGTGACGATAGCGGCAGTGAGAGGAACAACCAGCGATGTAGAAGACGAGCTGAATGAGAAGACGTGATGTGACCAATAGACTGATGTTCTGTTTCATTGCTCTACTGTTTTATTGCACTACTGTTTTATTGCAATCTATCTAGCCTGTTTTGTTTTTGTTTGCCAAGTTAGGCAAATGTGAACACAATGTGTGATGTGTGTTATCATTATTTTCAAAT
>JANIIK010002443.1:7500-32563 GCA_027704905.1 Muraenolepis orangiensis | reverse complement strand
GGGACTGGCAATCATGCTGATTGTGCAGTTGAAGCAGCATCTCCCTGGTGGCATCGGAGCTGTAAAGACCAATGTGTTAGAAACACTTACAACTTCACAGACTTTCATTAATACCAATTCCATTGTATTAGTTACCAATGCCAGATAGCTCATTGGAGAATTGTGTAGGTCTATTACATATATATATTGTGCAATTACATTAACCTTACATTAGGTAGGTCTGCACAACAAAATATTTAATTTCCCTAATCTCTGAAATTTGAAAGTAACAGAATTATAATTAATTATTTTATTTTTATTTTTTTTACATGGTTTTAACACATATCCCTCTTCAAATTATATAAACTAAGCAACATAAACTAAAAAAAGTTAAGTGGTTATTGAACCTGAAGCCTGTGCTTGGGCCCTGGATCAATATCCCCTGTATTCCTCCACTACGGTCTGGGAGCAGGTCAGGAACGTTCAACACATGCAACAGTTTCATTATTTAGTTATTTACTTACATATTGAGCTCTTAGTCAATTGTTCATTCATGTGTTCATTGTTCTTTATCTCAAAGGTTCACAGCGACCTCTGCTCTTAATCGATGACCCAATCCCTTCACGGTTCTTACTGGTATTTTAATATCTGTATATCGCTGTGTTCTGCTGCTCCCTGCTGGCGACACTAGAGCATTACAACACCACGCAGCTCTAATAATATCATATATATTATATACAAGCAGTTATATACAGTGTTATACACACACACACACACACACACACACATACACACACACACACACATACACACACACACACACACACACACACACAGTAAGTGACCAGGGGCCGGTTGTTCAAAGGGTCGTTCCCCCTCAGTTGTTCAATTTTTTAATCAGTCGTTAAGTCATAATCAGTCCTTAAATGTCCTAATCAGTCGTTAAGTCTTAATCAGTCCTTAAATGTCCTAATCAGTCGTTAAGTCTAAATCAGTCCTTAAATGTCCTAATCAGTCGTTAAGACTTAATCAGTCCTTAAATGTCCTAAGCAGTCGTTAAGTCTTAATCAGTCCTTAAATGTCCTAATCAGTCGTTAAGTCTTAATCAGTCCTTAAATGTCCTAATCAGTCGTTAAGTCTTAATCAGTCCTTAAATGTCCTAATCAGTCGTTAAGTCTAAATCAGTCCTTAAATGTTCTAATCAGTCGTTAGTTAACCAGTCGTTAACTGTGGGTTGTTCAAAGGGTGATTAGGCGAGTCGTTAAACAGTTATTAAGTATTAATATTAAGTATTTTTACCCATAATTCTTGAAACGACTTCCTGTATCTCCTCTTAACAACTCTAAAGATGGATGCTAATGCTAGTTAGCAGAAAGAGAAAAACTATATTTTTCCTTAGCAGAAGTTAATCTGTTAGAGAGTTGGTAGAGGAGAGCAGGGAAACACTCAATAGAGATTATTTTTTAAAGATTATGTATTATGTATATATATATATTTTTAATATAATAATATTTTTGATTTATGTGTTGTGTATATGTTAATTGTTGTCTTTCTTGATGGTATCTTCTCTAGCGATGTTGATTCATGTTGTGGAGCAGCAAAAAGCTAAACAAGAACCATTAGACATGTCTTAATCATAGTTTAATACACCTTCAGCCAGTGATTAAAGTTAACCACTGGTTAATCGCCTGAAGATGTTGACCACTAAATACCCTTTGAACAACCTAATTTAACCATGCATTAAAAGTGAACCACCGATTAGCTGATTTAACGACTCGTTAAGAGTTAAACACCCTTCAACCAACCGGCCCCAGAAGAAGAGAGCCAACACAAGACTTAATGAAAGGTTTATTCAGGGTAGGTTTGTTGAACCGTATGTTAAAGATGTTTGGGTAACTGACAACTGATATATTGATAACCCCACCGATGTGTAGCAGGACCACTGGTTCAGGTTCTGTCCCACACTCATCTCTAGGCCCTAATTTCCTATATAAAGTGTTTTTACCAAGAATAAACTAGTAAATGTGATTGACACTTTGAAATAAACTGTTCAACTTTTTCATTATAAATGAACCACGTCTCTGTCTTGTGTCAGTCATGAACTTGTAGAGCCTTCTTATTTCTGAGGTGTAGATTAAATCTCTCCTGGGGTGAAATCCCCCAGGTGGCTGTCAGGCCTTTGGTATTTGGGAGGCTCTGCCTTTAAGAACGACCACCCGTCACACATGCATCCACTGTTCAGTAATGATCAACAACAGACAGAACCCTAGCAGCCTATTTCCTATACAAGTTAATATAACTAAAGATATATTAATGTCACGTAATATTCATAACTCCTAAACCCCAAATAAGATCTATGTTTCTATGTAGGCCTTCCATGACTCTGAAGTCTCACTTAACCGTCATGCTTTAACATCCAGGGCCGATGCATTTAAACATCACAAGTCTATTAAGAATCAAACCTTTAATGACCTGAGAAGTGGTGTATCACAGACTGACCCTGATATCCTGGGGTTGTTCAAAGGGTGATTAACTCTTAACCAGTTGTTAAATCAGCTAATCAGTGGTTAACTTTTAACTCCTGGTTAACTCGGGTTGTTCAAAGGGTGTTTAGTGGTCAACCTGTGATTAACCACTGGCTGAAGGTGTATTAAACTATGATTAAGACATGTCTAGTGGTTCTTGTTTAGCTTTTGCCCAACTTTTTGCTGCTCCACAACATGAATCAACATCGCTAGAGAAGATACCATCAAGAAAGACAACAATTGTGTGTTGTGTCAAGAAAGACACAACAATTAGCATATATACAACACATAAATCGAAATAATAAATATATTAACACTTTATTTTAAATCTCTATTGAGTGTTTCCCTGCTCTCCTCTACCAGCTCTGAGTCACGGCCGGGTGGAGGTGGGACCCTAAAGCAGGAAGAACAGAACGCCAGATGGACTGATATTTATTTAAAATTGTTTAACGACTGGTTAACTAGTGATTAGTAAAACATTTGCCTAATCACCCTTTGAACAACCCACATTTAACCACTGGTTAACTAACCACTGATTAAGAAATATAACGACTGATTAAGACTTAACAACTGATTAAGTTAATCACTCTTTGAACAACCAACCCCAGATAAAGAATTACAATGACCAGATAAAACATTCTAATAACCAGATAAAACATTCTGATAACCAGATGAAACATTCTAATAACCAGATAAAACATTCTGATAACCAGATAAAACATTCTGATAACCAGATGAAACATTATAATAACAGATAAAACATTTTGATAACCAGATAAAACATTCTGATAACCAGATAAAACATTCTAATAACCAGATGAAATATTCTGATAACCAGATAAAACATTCTAATAACTGGATAAAACATTCTAATAACAGATAAAACATTCTAATAACAGATAAAACATTCTAATAACCAGATAAAACATTCTAATAACTGGATAAAACATTCTAATAACAGATAAAACATTCTAATAACAGATAAAACATTCTAATAAAGTGTTGATGTTAAGGATGGCTCTTCCTCATGCGTTGCACTGGGAGAGAAGTCGTTGGGACGGAGACGATGAACTGTTTAGCCCTTGGTCAAGGTTTATCTTGCTCTGCTCAGTGGA
Organism: Muraenolepis orangiensis; assembly: GCA_027704905.1. Lineage (NCBI taxonomy): Eukaryota > Metazoa > Chordata > Actinopteri > Gadiformes > Muraenolepididae > Muraenolepis > Muraenolepis orangiensis. The sequence continues at coordinate 28,944 of JANIIK010002443.1, read as the reverse complement.
GCTAACTTAGAACACACACACCATCTGACCATCAGGTGAACACCCCCTCATTAACATACCACGCAAGCCTGCGTCCTCACTTAGCGCCTAACGCTTCAGTGCCTCACAGTGGTACAATAACAACACCGCATCCCCCCGTGAACTTGGCTACAGAATAGACTCAATCTATACACATTTAACAACCGAGGACATATGTAGACCTGTCACTCAACACCCCACTTGTACTCAGGTTGCTGTACTCCAAACATGTCAACAAAACAACAAAGAGACAAACAAAACTCCTAAAACCATTCCTGCAAACGTCTTCAGTTCATCTCAGTTGGAGGTGTTGTCATGATGTCTGCCACCATCTCTTCAGTAGGGCAGGACACCAGAGGTACTTTCCCATCGCTTACAGTTGATCTAATGAAGTGGTACTTTATGTCCACGTGCTTACACCGCTGTCTGCCTACAGGGTTCTAGGGCGATGGTTCCCTGGTTGTCCTCATACTCTACTGTTTGTGTCTATTTGTAATCCTCCATACCCTCCAGTAACCGCTCTAGATATATACACTCTTGTATAGTTGAGGCCAGAGCCATGTATTCCGCCTCACAGGTGGAAAGTGCTACTGTAGGCTGCTTCCTACTCTCCATGAGACTAAAGAGCTGTTCTTACTGAGGCTTACACATTACATGACATTACAGTCATTTAGCAGACGCTTTTATCCAAAGAGACTTACAATAGTGTGTTTCAACAAAGGAAGGAAAGAGAACAACTCGTCACCAGAAGTCAAAAGTGCATTTCATTTCTAACACGTCTCCAAGAACTGAACCAGAGCTCAGGTAGAAGTACAATAATTCAGACTAAAGTGTAAGGGACAAAGTACAATAAGTTGGCAAACAATATGCAACAATATTGTAGTGTATGTTGATACCCTTATAATCTAAACACTGTCTTATGGTCCTCTATACATAGCAGTAGATGGTGTAGTGTATGTTTATACCCTTATTATAATCTAAACACTGTCTTATGGTCCTCTATACATAGCAGTAGATGGTGTAGTGTATGTTTATACCCTTATTATAATCTAAACACTGTCTTATGGTCCTCTATACATAGCAGCAGATGGCTACATCATAATCTTCTGGTGAAGCCAAGGCCCACTAAGTCATAGAGATGTGTTGAGATGTTCCAGTTATCGGCTGGTGTCCCTGTAGGCCCTTATAAGGGTACCTTTAGGGTGCCTTCAACGGTGTCCTATGGACGTACCGTGAGCCATAGCCGTAGGGAGTCGTGCCGTGGGGAACGTTTGACCGATAAGAATGAAGTGATGTCCAAGCCACGGAATGTGGGAGAACGTATATACTGGGTAAGAAGGAGAGGATCTTCAGTCTGACAATTGGCACGGCAGACTCCATCTTGCTGCAGTTGATTATTGTTATCCGGACCTCTGCAATTGATTCTTATCCATCCGAGTAGAAATTATTCTACAATACTATTAGTATATTATATATATATAGTACATTATATATATATAGTATATTAGTAAAGCCCTTAGTCAGAGTTACAGGGTGGCTTTACATCTGATGATGAAACCAGAATCACATCTGGTTCTCCTTCCAGTCCGTTTTGTCACTTATTGGATAGAGAGAAATGGGGCTTTGATTTAGTCAATGTATATACTTTTAGTGTATTGTTATGATGGTTATTATGAATATTATTGATGGTTGTTGCTTATCATTTCCCCCTCTCTGTGTTAAGGTTATTTTTCGGCTTCGTCCCAAGCAGCAAAACAGGTTATTTGAAGCCAAACCAGGTTTGACTTGGGTTGTATTTTGGTGTTCAACAAACGCTCATCAAACCGGTTTCTTGAACCCCAATAGAAGGAACTCCAAAAGTAACGTTTGTTAAACGTTCTAATCGGGTGTTGAACGCAACGTTTAAAAACCAACGCATCTGACACAGATTCTGGATCGGTGTCAACTTATACCAACCAGAACACAATGTGAATGACACGGTCTAAACAGGTGTGAAACCCACCGGTCAATAAGGATCGTATCAGAGACCTATTTCACACGTTTAACGGAGGTGCTGGTGTGGGGTCATTTAACACCCAATAGCGACGTGTTGGAAACGTTTCATAAACCAGTTTCCTCCACATGTGGACAGATGCTTAAGCAATGGCATGATGTCTAATGGACAGCACCAGGTCCATCTGGTGAGTTCTGATGAACAGATCACAGATGAACACTCTTGTTGGTGCAGATAGAATAGAACTAGAGGTGATCACACTGGGCTGTTGCAAAGGGCTTGGTGACTAAGGAGCATTTGGTTAGAAATGTTCTTTTAGAGTCTAAAGTTATTGTAGCTACCCAGTATAGACCTAGCTACACCGAGCTGACCGTGAAATAAGACATTCATCCATACAGCACTTTAGATAAGATACATATTTACATCTGGATTGTTTGTTTTGGTAGTATTTAGTGTTTAGATAGTTAACGTTAGGTTTATAAGTCAGATAGATATTTAGTTGTATATCTATTGTAGATATTGTATAGTTGTATATATTGTGGGAGTGAGTATTAACAAATGACTGACATGATGTATGTGTCTTTTAGTAAATCCATTTCCAAGCTATGACACATCAAGTTCACCTCACTGGATTATGGAACACAACGTCATGAACACCAATCCAACATCATACTTTAATAACACTTCAAAAAAGGATTTAAAGGAAACAATCCCATGTGATTAATAATGCTTCAAAGAATCAAAGAAACAACATGAACATGTGATATTTAGCTGGTCAGACCATGAAAGAACATCCAATGCATGACTCCCTTTCAGCTCTGAGAACACATCTTCATCTCCACCACAAACATCATATTGAATACAACAGTCTTCTAGAACGTGTTAAAGAGAAAGTTCAACCATTTAAAACATTATATTGAATACAACAGTCTTCTAGAACGTGTTAAAGAGAAAGTTCAACCATTTAAAACATTATATTGCATGAAGCAGTTTTTGCGAACCTTTTAAAAAGAAAAGTTCAGGAATTTTTTAGCGATCAAAATGAATAACAGTCAAAAGTTGAACAGTCTTTAAATCCCTGGGGTCCATCCGTGACCCAGTGGTAGGACCCATGGTGGTAGATCACCTCCTCTGACCCCTGACCTCTGGAACTGCTCTCTGGCCATTTGGGGCCTTAAGGGAGAAACCCCCCCCCCCGTGTGTGTGTGTGTGTGTATACTATGTGTGTGTGTGTGTGTGTGTGTGTGTGTGTGTGTGTGTGTGTGTGTATAGTGTACACTATATGTGTGTGTGTGTATAGTGTATACTATGTGTGTGTGTGTGTGTATAGTGTATACTATGTGTGTGTGTGTGTATAGTGTATACTATGTGTGTGTGTGTGTATAGTGTATACTATGTGTGTGTGTGTGTATAGTGTATACTATGTGTGTGTGTGTGTATAGTGTATACTATGTGTGTGTGTGTGTATAGTGTATACTATGTGTGTGTGTGTGTATAGTGTATACTATGTGTGTGTGTATAGTGTATACTATGTGTGTGTGTGTGTATAGTGTATACTATGTGTGTGTGTGTATAGTGTATACTATGTGTGTGTGTATAGTGTATACTATATGTGTGTGTGTGTATAGCAGTGGTCATAGCATCAGGGCCTTCAAGGTATTCAGAGAAGACCCTGGAACTCTCAGATGAAACCAAAGAATCGAATTAATTGTATTAATAAAATGTAATACAATTGAATAACATTTAATAAAATTTAAATAAAATGAATAAATGAGAATCGTATCTGTGTTATAATACAGTGTTACGTTGATTTGTTTGTCTTTCTCGGTCCATGCACGACGCATTTGAGTGGTTTTGTGTTGGAAAAACAATGCAACCAATCAGATATTTTTCTGGGTTGCTGGGAAGAATATCCAACGTAAATCAACCAAAGTATTCCCGCTGACATTGGCCCTTAGACGGAACGATAGCGTACGTTTGGATTGACAATTTGATCAACCAATCATATCGTGATTTGTAGCCAATGGGCGTATTCTTTCAGATTTCCCCGGCAGCTCAATATGGAGCTAGAGGGTGCAAGGTGGTGGCTGGCGCGAGAGTGGATCTAGCGTAGTGTTACGTTTTCTACGTTGTTTTTTTTACGCCAAAATGGCAACAGGTGAAGATGATGTCGTGGCGGAATTATTGTGTGAACCATTTTCAAGACGACCATTTAATGTTAAAATGGACATTATTAAAAGAGGCCGTCCAACACCTGACAATCTGGAGCTGACTCAAGTAGTCAAAGCAGGTTATGTTCGCCATTTTCAGTGTAGCAACTGGGAAAGATACCCGTGGCTAACGGGCTCTACTAGCCACAAGAGGCTCTACTGATGGGAGTGTTGCTATTTGGGACCGACAAGAGAGCAGGGAATTGGAACTTATTTTGGATCTGAAAAGCGATCATCTTTATGACCTGATGGTGGTCGAACAATTCATCCAGAAGGACAGGAGAATGGATTTGGTCTTTAAGTGAACATCATTGGTGAGTGAGACTCATTTGTCTTTGCTGGTTTTGTCTCTGTGTTGCGTCTCGTTGAGCTGGTTGTTGCATTTTGTTTCCACACACTTGTTGACTGATTAGTTAATGGCTGTCTTGGATTTGTTAAGCATTGTTGTGCATTTGAATTGAGAGTTTGGACTTGATCTTTCTTTGCATCGCTTAACGTGAAAAGACTTAACGTAACTAAGAGTTACAAAACCACGATCAATAATCACCTAATTTGTATATGTTTTGTCATTAGCACTTTCACCTTTTCACTTTCATTTTGACAGGTGAAAGTGCTAATGACAAGACATATGCCAGAGACATTTGGTGATTATTGATCGCTATTTTGGAACTTAAAGTTCCAAAGTTACGTTAAGCCTTTTTACGTGAAGCGTGTTAGACTGTCCCTTTAACCGATAGCCTGTGTGGTGGTCTGTGGTGGTCTGTTACTTCACTACATGGACTCTGCTTTACAACTATGGTCCACTTGGAAATTGGCTGCGACAATCTGATCTTCCTAAATGAGATAAGGCATAAAGTGACTCCTCCGTGACGTCCGTCTGACTAGAACAACTGAATTTTCGAATGGTGGTGGTGATGGTGGGGGTGGTGGTCTACAGCAGGGGTTCCCAAAGTGGGGGTCGCGGGACCCCGAGGGGGGGGGGTCGCGGGACCCCGAGGGGGGGGGGGGGGTCGCGAGATGATTTCAGAATCCTCTTGATGTGACCATGAGGTTTTTATTGTTAATAATAACGTGTGCATAGATATTTTTATATATGTACGGGTGACGAAAAATGAATTTTGATTCCGACAGATTCACGACAGTATCATTTGGAGCTGAAAAAAAAGCCACACACAATTTTCAATATCACGATTCCCCCCCCCCCCCCCCCTTGGACTTCACGATGTTCTCGATGGTGAAGATCTGCGCACACGTTGTTTTTAATGTTCCAGTCCCTCCGGTGATAGTGGGGGGGGGGAGGTCTGTTATGTTGGGGGTCGCGGGCTGAAAAGTTGTGGAACCCCTGGTCTACAGAAGGTCCAGTTGTGATAGACACGCTTCGCCACTGGTGTATAGTGTATACTATATGTGTGTGTGTGTATAGTGTATACTATGTGTGTGTGTGTGTATAGTGTATACTATGTGTGTGTGTATAGTGTATACTATGTGTGTGTGTATAGTGTATACTATGTGTGTGTGTGTATAGTGTATACTATATGTGTGTGTGTGTGTATAGTGTATACTGTGTGTGTGTGTGTATAGTGTATACTATGTGTGTGTGTGTGTGTGTGTATAGTGTATACTATGTGTGTGTGTGTATAGTGTATACTATGTGTGTGTGTGTGTGTATAGTGTATACTGTATGTGTGTGTGTATAGTGTATACTGTATGTGTGTGTGTATAGTGTATACTATGTGTGTGTGTGTGTATAGTGTATACTATGTGTGTGTGTGTATAGTGTATACTGTATGTGTGTGTGTGTATAGTGTATACTATGTGTGTGTGTGTATAGTGTATACTATGTGTGTGTGTGTGTGTATAGTGTATACTATGTGTGTGTGTGTGTGTATAGTGTATACTATGTGTGTGTGTGTGTATAGTGTATACTATGTGTGTGTGTGTGTGTATAGTGTATACTATGTGTGTGTGTGTGTGTATAGTGTATACTATGTGTGTGTGTGTGTATAGTGTATACTATGTGTGTGTGTGTATAGTGTATACTATGTGTGTGTGTATAGTGTATACTATGTGTGTGTGTGTGTATAGTGTATACTATGTGTGTGTGTGTGTGTATAGTGTATACTATGTGTGTGTGTGTGTATAGTGTATACTATGTGTGTGTGTATAGTGTATACTATGTGTGTGTGTGTATAGTGTATACTATGTGTGTGTGTATAGTGTATACTATGTGTGTGGGTGTATAGTGTATACTATATGTGTGTGTGTGTATAGTGTATACTATATGTGTGTGTGTGTATAGTGTATACTATGTGTGTGTGTGTGTGTATAGTGTATACTATGTGTGTGTGTGTGTATAGTGTATACTGTATGTGTGTGTGTGTATAGTGTATACTATGTGTGTGTGTGTATAGTGTATACTATGTGTGTGTGTGTGTATAGTGTATACTGTATGTGTGTGTGTATAGTGTATACTATGTGTGTGTGTGTATAGTGTATACTGTATGTGTGTGTGTGTATAGTGTATAATATGTGTGTGTGTGTATAGTGTATACTATGTGTGTGTGTATAGTGTATACTATGTGTGTGTGTGTGTGTATAGTGTATACTATGTGTGTGTGTGTGTATAGTGTATACTATGTGTGTGTGTGTGTATAGTGTATACTATGTGTGTGTGTGTGTATAGTGTATACTATGTGTGTGTGTATACTATGTGTGTGTGTGTATAGTGTATACTATGTGTGTGTGTATACTATGTGTGTGTGTGTATAGTGTATACTATGTGTGTGTGTGTGTGTATAGTGTATACTATGTGTGTGTGTGTATAGTGTATACTATGTGTGTGTGTGTATAGTGTATACTATGTGTGTGTGTATAGTGTATACTATGTGTGTGTGTGTATAGTGTATACTATGTGTGTGTGATCAGCTTTACTACTGTGTGTGTGTGTGTGTGTGTGTGTGTGTGTGTGTGTGTGTGTGTGTGTGTGTGTGTGTGTGTGTGTGTGTGTGTGTGTTGCTACAACGGACACAGAGACACTGAGGAACCATAACCCCCCCATACCCTAAACCCAGGGAGGAGGTCCTCCTGGGTGAATGTGGACTGGAAGGTGTGGATGAGTGTCAGTGTGTCTGAGGACCCTCCTCCATCTGGGGACACTCTGTAGAAGGAGAGAGAGCCAGCAGGTCGGTCCACATACACTCCTACTCTGTTAGAGGGGGGGAGATCTATGGCTGTTAAACTACCGTTGTACCAGACAGAGTAACGACCATCAAGACAATAAAGACTCCAGGACTTGTTGTTTCCTCCAAGCCTGCTGTCACCACCCCCTCCTCTCCTTGTGATTCCTCTGTATGTCACTCCTATATTAACATCTCCTTTCCTCTCCACCTCCCAGTAACAGCGGTCAGTCAGACCCTCTCTACACAACACCTGGGGACAGGAGTCAAATCTCTCTGGGTGATCAGGATACTTCTCCTCCTCTCTAACCCTCGTCACCTTCCTGTTCTCCTCAGACAGAGAGAGTTCTCTGTGGGCTGTGTTTGGGTCCAGTGTGAGTTCACACGCATCTGATGGAGAACAAGACATGATTAGTCTGCTGAACTGTTGTTGTTGTTCCTAGAAACTGAGCCCAGACTGTAGTTTGTGTTCTCCTGATGTTCTCAGTCCCTCAGCGTCACCACGGCGACGGCGTGGGCTGAAGGAACCGCGTCACACTTCATTGTAGCTAGGATTCTCATTCACGTGAAGCCTTGTTTTCAAACCTATTGAGTCCTGGTCTCATCTCTACACCATTTAAACAACTGAACCAAAAGGACAGGCGGAGGCGGAGTCAACAGAAGCCCCGCCCTGATGGAGTTCAGCTCCGCCCACCGTTTAGCTCACCAGTTAACATGGAGGGGAAGAGGAGGGGCTTACCACATGGGCTCTGGGTGAGGATCAATATATTAGTAGAATCAGGAGGATTCTCTTCTACGGCTAACAAAACAATAACAAGAATAATAGTAGTAATATTAATATAAACATTAATATTCATATTAATAATAATAATATTATTAAAGCTGCGAGCAGCGTTGATCGGGTCTGAGTTCTGGCAACCGCTTTTGAGGAAAACTCCCTATTGTCGTATTGAGGTGTCGAGGGCCGGACCGTTGACTGTCATCTGAAGTCTGGTGCCGTTTGGACGATTTTCCATTGAGTTAAGACAACATTGTGTTCCATGGCGAAGGATGGCCTAGCATCGAGCGAAGGCGAAATTTGGCGCCCAATCACGGCTACGCCGTGCGAAAGAAAAAAATTCTGTGGATAACTTTAGGTCGCGTCTCGAGACGCTACCCGACAAATTTGGAGTCTGTCGGATAAAGTCCCTAGGAGGAGTTCGTTAAAGTGCAGAGGATGGAAAACGCGATAAATCGCGTTTTTTCCGACGCCGAATTCAAAATGCCCGACTTCCTGTACGTAATTGTATTTCCCTCCAAGAGGGTTTTTTGTTTGTCTCCTCACCCTAGATATGCTTACCGAGTTTCGTTCGTTTACATGAAAGTTAAAGTGTTGTGGACTTAACGTTAAAAACGGAAGTGGGCGTGGCCTACGCAATTTTGGCCGCAAAGTTCCGGAAGCCATTACACATCTTAGTTGCAACACTTCTGACGCGCATGCAAAATTTGGTGAGTTTTCACATATGTTGCGGGGGTCAAACGTGCGCTAAAATACCGATTTCAATAGGGTCTTCGACGACCTCGGTCTTAGTCTCAGACCCTAAATATTAGTATTAATATTATTTTAACATCTATAATTAATAATATTAATAACTAATCCTTAAGAATGATATATATATAATAATATGAATAATTATTGGATATATCATTTTCATAATAATAATATTATTATTATTATAATTATTAATAATAATACTTATAGTTTAATTAATAATTATAAAATAATAATATTCCTAATTATAATTCATTATAGTAATCACTATTCAAAACATTATTCACACTAATAAATAGGTGTTATTATTCTTCAATGGTCCTTATTTGAACCATAAGGATGATGATATCATAAGAATAACAGTAGTTGTTATAATATAATATTAAATACACACACTAATATTAAAGGGAAAGCTGCTCCGTTTGGGTCTCTAAACGTGTTGGTCAGCATTTCTGATGTTTTGGACTGAAATGTAGAAAGTTATCAAACGGGGACATGTTGTCTACTTCCAGATCAACCAGTTTTCACACAGTGGTTTTCTATTGGCTCCGCCCCCTGGCTCCAGTGAGGGGGGGTTGGACAGCGTTTGGCCACGCCCCTTAAACCTGCTCCTTTGGAACCCAAACTGTACATTTTTTATAAAACCTTTACGACTCTTTGGGAACTGGTAGGCAGACGGTCTGCTAAAACGGTGGTTTACTTACCCTTTAATAATGTGAGGATTGTTATGGTCTAATAATAATAACAACACTACTAATAATCAATAATAATTCATTAATAAATAATCATGTAACAGTAATAATACCTGTTGTATTATATAAAAGGAGAATTCATTGTGATGGTTAATATTAATATTGATAAGATACATGATGGTTGACATGATGTATCTAATCAATATTAATATTGATGAGATACATGATGTATCTCATCAATATTAATAATGATAAGATCCATCCTGTTCATTCCCAGCAGGACGTCACCTCCTGCTGTGTGGATGGACCTTCCATCTAAAGAGTGAGTGTGTGTTGTAATGACTCAAACTAAACAGACACTCACATTTCTTTAGAGCTGGTTTCAGCCTCCATCCTCCACCGTGCTCCACCCTGGGGGGAACAAAGAGAGAGCAGTTGAAACATTCACACTCATGATCTGCTGGATCATCACTTTGTACACAACATGAGTTACAGCCGCCTTGGTAAACCACTTCATCTAGCGGCCGGTTGAATCCTTGTAGGAGACACGGTCCCTGAGAGGTGAGCTGTCCTCTCCGTACCTGAGAGTGTCCAGTCTCCAGCGTGGATCCTCCAGTCCAGCAGAGAGCAGCGTAACTCCTGAGTCTCCTGGGTGATTGTAGCTCAGGTCCAGCTCTCTCAGACGGGAGGGGTTGGAGCTCAGAGCTGAGGCCAGAGAAGCACAGCCTTCCTGTGTGACCAGACAGCCAGACAACCTGCACACACACACACACACACACACACACACACACCAGAATGAGTTATTCTTATGAATTTTCTTTATTTAGATGTGTGAATTGGTACTTTTATGGCTGTAAACTAGTTAAATGTCTTCTGATATCAAACCTTGAGCTCTAAGTGTTTGCTCATTGAGTCCAACTGACCTGAGAGTATCCAGTGTACAGTGTGGACTCCCCAGGCCAGCAGAGAGCAGCTTCACTCCTGAATCCTGCAGGTCGTTGGTACTCAGGTCCAGCTCTCTCAGACTGGAGGAGTTGGAGCTGAGAACTGAGGCCAGAGCTTCACAGCATCTCTCTGACAGATGACAGCCATTCAGCCTTCACACAACATCAACAGGAACATGTTAGGAACTGTGTTGAAAGGGCTTATTAGAATTAAAACCACTTAAAACCACCAATAAAACACAGTCTTTAATAGCATTATGTGTAATAAATATAAGTTTAACAAATGATAACAGCGCTGTAGGTAAGATTTAACAGCCAATATTGGAGTGTAATTTGTAGCCTGGTCCAGTATTGTCCAGTATTCATTCAAATTGAAGAACAAGTAATCACAAATATGAATAGGCTAGGGAAAACCCCAGTTGTGGTGTTTCCTGGTATAATACCCAGTTGTTACTGGACTTCCTACTGAAGTGGTGCTGTTACTAATGGTTCACAATACAAATGTTGTGTAGTTTAGAAAATTAAATATTAAAATAGGCTCCCTCCTATAGCCTGCTCCAAGATCATATGTTTTGAATATTAACTAACTTTAATATTCTAGTATTATGTATATTGTATTGTAGTACATGTTACTATTGAACCTACAGATATATGTTTTGTATATTATTATAACTTTAATATTCTAGTATTATGTATATTGTATTGTAGTACATGTTACTATTGAACTTACAGATATGTTTTGTATATTATTATAACTTTAATATTCTAGTATTATGTATATAGAAGCTTAAAATACATGTGATTAGTGAACTTAAAGAGATGTATTGTATATTAAGAATTTAACATACACCTTATATAATGATGGTAACAACATCTTAAATAATTTACGTTATTCCTCTGAAAATATTTATTTAGGGGTATGAAATTGTACTTTTATGGATATCAATCAAGATTCAAGAGATGAATTTGCCATTTGCAACAAGTACAATATAATGCTTACTCCCCATTCCCTCCTGAAGTATGAATTTATAAAACACAATACTATAAAACAACTATACACAATAAAAATGACAATAAAAATAACAATAAAGTGACTAATGGATGATATGTACATGTTTTGAATTGTACATAAAGAATATAAAAGCATTTTAAAGTGCTAGTAGTGCAGCAGCATCATGAATACAGTGCAGTACAGTAACTGTAATGAGTCCAGAAAGTCCAGTAAAGTATGACAGAGTAATGTTAATGACATGTTATGATAGTGTAATGTTAATGACATGTTGTGATAGAGTAATGTTAATGACATGTTATGATAGTGTAATGTTAATGACATGTTATGATAGTGTAATGTTAATGACATGTTATGATAGTGTAATGTTAATGACATGTTATGATAGTGTAATGTTAATGACAATGTTATGATAGTGTAATGTTAATGACATGTTATGATAGTGTAATGTTAATGACAATGTTATGATAGTATAATGTTAATGACATGTTATGATGATGAGGAGTACAGGGGCGTCGTGGACTCCTTCGTTGAGTGGTGTGAGCTGAACCATATGCAGCTCAACACTGACAAGACGAAGGAGATGGTGGTGGACTTCCGCAGGAGGAAATCCACACCCACACCCACACCCATTTCCATCAAGGGTGTGTCCGCTGAAGCCGTCCAGGAATATAAATACCTGGGAGTTCATCTGGACAACAAACTGGTCTGGGCCAAGAACTCTGAGGCGGTCTACAAGAAGGGCCAGAGCCGTCTTTACTTCCTGCGGAGGCTCCGGTCCTTCAACGTTTGCAACAAGATGCTGAATGTGTTCTACCAGTCGGTGGTAGCCAGTGCCATCTTCTCCGGAGTCGTGTGCTGGGGTAGCAGGTTGAGATCAGCAGACGCCAACAAGATCAGCAGGATTGTCAGGAAGGCTGGCGCTGTCCTGGGGGTCCAGCTGGACTCCTTGTTGGTGGTGTCTGAGAGAAGGATGCTGCGCAAGCTGCGTAGTATCCTTGACAACAACTCTCACCCTCTCCATCAGGTGCTGACCTCATATAGAAGCACCTTTAGCAACAGACTCATTCCACCCAGGTGCACCACAGAACGCCATAGGAAGTCCTTTCTTCCTGTGGCTATTAGACTCTATAATTCCTCTACCTCGGGTCGTGAGAGGGACAGTGGAGACTCAGTGACCTGAGGCCAACGTACTTATTTTTATTTTATTTTATTTTTGGTCAACGCACTGTAATCATCTCATTGTACTTTGCACTGCAAATTCTATTTCAATTCCGAATTCACTTTTCACTTTTTCACTTTTCACATGTCACTTTTCAGTCGAATTATTTATTAATATATTATTACTGCCAATTTGCACTATACGTATTGTTGTGTATTGTATATACCTACGTACTACTGTTATAATACTGTAATTATCTTCACTTATCAATACATTTAGACTTCATTTAGAATTATTTTAACTATTTTTGTTTATAATAGTTTTATTTTAGTTAGTTGTTGTTTTGTTTTTAGCTTAGGTTTTAGTATTCTTGTGTGTGCATTTATTCCCCCTGTGTCAACTGTTGCACCTTAATTTCCCTCGGGATTAATAAAGTTTTCTGAATCTGAATCTGAATGATAGTGTAATGTTAATGACAATGTTATGATAGTGTAATGTTAATGACAATGTTATGACAGTGTTATGTTAATGACAATGTTATGATAGTATAATGTTAATGACATGTTATGATAGTGTAATGTTAATGACAATGTTATGATAGTGTAATGTTAATGACATGTTATGATAGTGTAATGTTAATGACAATGTTATGATAGTGTAATTTTAATGACATGTTATGATAGTGTAATGTTAATGACATATTATGATAGTGTAATGTTAATGACAATGTTATGATAGTGTAATGTTAATGACAATGTTATGATAGTGTAATGTTAAGATAGTGTAATGTTAATGACAATGTTATGATAGTGTAATGTTAATGACATGTTATAATAGTATAATGTTAATGACAATGTTATGATAGTGTAATGTTAATGACAATGTTATGATAGTGTAATGTTAATGACAATGTTATGATTGTGTAATATTAATGACATGTTATGATAGTGTAATGTTAATGACATGTTATGATAGTGTTATGTTAATGATAATGTTATGATAGTGGCAGCAGTCCTAGCAGTTCAGTAAGTCACTGCCTGTGGATATAAACTATCCTTAAACCTGGTAGTCCTTGCTGTACGGATGCTGCAGAACCAGCGACCAGACGGTAGTGGGAGAAGAGATGGTGCCCAGGGTGGTTGTGGTCCTTAGTGATGGAGATGGTCACCTGGTTCTTAAGATCTCCTCAATGCATGGAATCAGTTGAATGTCTTCTGATATCAAACCCTGTGCTGTAAGTGTTTGCTCATTGAGTCCAACTGACCTGAGAGTCTCCAGTGTACAGTGTGGACTCCCCAGTCCAGCAGAGAGCAGCTTCACTCCTGAATCCTGCAGGTCGTTGGTACTGAGGTCCAGCTCTCTCAGACTGGAGGAGTTGGAGCTGAGAACTGAGGCCAGAGCTTCACAGCATCTCTCTGACAGATGACAGCCATTCAGCCTTCACACAACATCAACAGGAACATGTTAGGAACTGTGTTGAAAGGGCTTATTAGAATTAAAACCACTTAAAACCACCATAAAAACACAGTCTTTACTAGCATTAAGAAATGTAAGTTTAACAAATTATAACAGCGCTGTAGGTAAGATTTAACAGCCAATATTAGAGTGGAATTTGTAGCCTGGTCGAGTACTCTTTCTTATTGAAAAACAAGTATTCACAAATATGAATAGGCTAGGGAAAAACCCAGTTGTGGTGTTTCCTGGTATAATACCCAGTTGTTACTGGACTTCTTACTGAAGTGGTGCTGTTACTAATGGTTCACAATACAAATGTTGTGTAGTTTAGAAAATAACATATTAAAATAGGATCCCTCCTATAGCCTGCTCCCAGCTCATATGTTTTATCTATTATTATAACGTTCATATTCTAGTATAATGTATATTGAAATACATGTTATTATTGAACCTACGGATATGTTTTGTATATTATCTACCTTTTATATTCTAGTATTATGTATATTGAGTATTAAAATACATGTTTTAGTTAACCTACAGAGATGTATTGTATATGATATCACTTTCATATTCTTGTATTATGTATATTGTGTTTTAAAATATGTCATTAGTGAAACTACAGAGATGTATTGAATATGATATCACTTTTATATTGTAGAATATTATATATTGTCTATTAAAATACATGTTATTAGTGAACCTACAGAGATGTATTGTATATTATTATAACTTTCATATTCTAGTATCATGTATATTGTGTATTAAAATCAATGTTATTAGTAAACATACAGTGTTGTATTGTATATTATTATAACTTTCATAATCTAGTATAGTGTATATTGTGTATTATAATACATGTTATTAGTGAACCTACAGAGATGTTTTGGAGGCTTTGACCACTGGCAGCAGCCTCAGAAGACCCTTCTCTGAAGCAGAGTATTTCTTCAGGTCAAACACGTCCAGCTCCTCTTCTGATGACAGTAAGATGAAGACCAGAGCTGACCACTGAGCAGGAGAGAGATCTTCTGTGGTGAGACTTCCTGATGTCAGGTACTGTTGGATCTCCTCCACCAGAGAACGGTCGTTCAGCTCATTCAGACAGTGGAACAGATTGATGCTTCTCTCTGTAGAGAGATCTCCACTTATCTTCTTCTTGATGTAAGACACTGTTTGGTCATTGGTCTGTGAGCCACTTCCTGTCTGTCTCAGCAGACCTGGAAGGAGAATCTGATTGGTCTCCAGAGAGAGGCCCAGGAGGAAGCGGAGGAACAAGTCCAGGTGTCCGTTTTCACTCTTTAAGGCCTTGTCCACAGCACTCTGGTAAAGGAGTTTGACCTTTGTTTTCGGTTGTTCTTCTAAGAGCTGATTGACACCAGTGTCCATGAAGGACAAGAAGACATAAAGAGCAGCAAGAAACTCCTGGAGGCTCAGATGGACAAAGCAGAACACCTTGTCCTGGTACAGCCCACACTCCTCTTTAAAGATCTGGGTGAACACTCCTGAGTACACTGAGGCTGCTCTGATATCCATGTCACACTCAGCCAGGTCTGCCTCGTAGAAGATCAGGTTGCCTTTCTCCAGCTGGTTAAAAGCCAGTTTTCCCAGAGCAACAATGATCTCCTGCTCTCTGAACTCCAGACTGCATCTGTTTCAGCTCTCCCACGGTACTTCCTGTCCCCCTGTATGGACTGAACCCTCAGGAAGTAGATGTACATCTGAGTCACGGTGTTGGGAATCTCTATTCCTGTCTGGGTTGTTTTGAAGATGTCCTCCAGAACTGTAGCACTGATCCAACAGAAGACTGGGATGTGACACATGATGTGGAGGCTTCGTGATGTCTTGATGTGGGAGATGATTCTGCTGGCCAGAGGCTCCTCTCTGAATCTCTTCCTGAAGTACTCCTCCTTCTGGGGGTCGGTGAACCCTCTCACCTCTGTCACCATGCCAACACACTCAGCAGGGATCTGATTGGCTGCCGCAGGGCGTGTGGTTATCCAGATGCGAGCGGAGGGAAGCAGGTCACCCCTGATGAGGTTTGTCAGCAGTACGTCCACCGAGGTCGACTTTGTGACATCGGTCCAGATCGGATTGTTCTGGAAGTCCAGAGGCAGTCGACACTCATCCAGACCGTCCAAGATGAAGACCACTTGGAACCGGTCGTATCTGCGGATTCCTTTGGTTTGAATAAAGAAATGATGAAGAAGTTCCATCAAGCTAAACTCTTTCTCTTTCAGTAAATTCAGCTCTCTGAAAGTGAAGGGAAGCGTGAAGTGGATGTCATGGTTGGCTTTGCCTTCAGCCCAGTCCAGAGTGAACTTGTGTGTTAAGATGGTTTTACCAATGCCCGCCACTCCAGTTGTCATTATGGTTCTGCTTGGTTGATCTTGTCCAGGTAAGGGTTTAAAGATGTCTTCACATTTGATTGGTGTTTCCTCCTTGGCTTGTTTCCTGGAAGCTGTTTCAATCAGTCTGACCTCATGTTCCTTGTTGACCTCTCCACTGACTCTCTCTGTGATGAAGAGCTCTGTGTAGAAGTCATTCAGATCTGTTGACTGTCCTGCTTTAGCGATTCCCTCAAACACACGCCTGAACTTCTGCATCAGATGAGACTTGATGTTATGTTGGCACTGGACTGCAGCAGTTCCTAAATGAGAGAACCCAGAAGACAGGTCTTATATGTGATATTGACACAACAATATGATTGGTGTAATGACAGTACTATAATACATTATAATTAACTATTACTATACTATAACTATTACTGACTTGATATGCTGATATAACAAGATAGTGTTGCATCTCTTCAGGTATGTTGACAGGCTGTTGATCTGCAGTATATTGTGTAACATTCTTTAACCTAATAGACCCACAATAATATATAATTTATAATATATATATAATATATAACAATAACCCTAAATATCTAGATTAAACCACTAAAGCTGAAAGCCCCTACAATAACCCTACATATCTGCCCGTTGGATTAAACCACTCAACCTGAAAGCCTCACATTAACCCTACACATCTGGATCAAACCATTTGACCTCCAATGCCCCGTTTCCACCAAGCTGTTTTGAGAGCCGTTTCGGAGCCCGCGCGTCATCGCGAACCAGTTCTTTGGGTTTCCACCGCAATGGAGCCGTTTTCTGGCTCCGTTAAGTGGTTCGTTTGCGGCTCCACTTCGAAGCTGAGCTGGCCAGCCGGCTCCACTACGTCAGGGGCTGGGGGCGGGGCTTATCGGGGCTGGGGGCGGGGCTTATCGGACAAACTCAAAACAAACTCAAAGTTTTTTTCCGCCATCTTTAAAATCAGTAAAATTCTCCGTGGACGTGAAGGTGACAGTGGTCCGTGGACGAGACAAACTGCATTTGTTTGCGTTGTTGTCCTCGGCAGAAGGTCACAATAAACTAGAGGAGCTTCTAGAACAAACCGCTATTAGAAAAACTACAGCGTGAGATGTCTTCAGCGGGGGACAGGACCGAGGAGCTAATCGATAACAAACTGGACAATACGAGGAGCTAATCGATAACAAACTGGACGATACGAGGGGCTAATCGATAACAAACTGATGATCCGCTGCTGTCACTCTGGTCCTGGTAAGTTTTACTTTATAAATCTTTCCCGTGTTGCCAACAAGCTTTGTATTTATAATCTGTTTAGCGAGCTGCTCATTATCACATCAATGTTATGTTCCTATCATCACAAATGAGGAGCTATGATTGCTAGGCTTCTGTTAGCCGATATTAACCTTGATAACGTCAGGATGCTACTTTCTAAAAACAGTAAAGTGTAATGGAGTCATGTTTTAATGCACTTTCAACGTAATCGCGTCCATAGCACTAAAGACGAGCAGCTGTTTGTAGCCTCAAAGCCAGGAGCAACACTTTTCCATCCATCATGTAATATACTGTTGTGGAAGTTGGCGCGAGCTGCTGGGAAAGCAGAGACGTTAACAGTGACGTCATGACGTGGCTCTCGGCGAAAAAGGCAGTGGAAACGCAAACTAGTTTTTTGCCGGCTCCCCAATTGAACCAACTGCGAACCGGCTGCATTGACACGCGAGAGCCCGAACTGGGCTTTCTTTGGTGGAAACGAGGCACAAGAGGACATTTATCTGGAAAAGATAGAAATGTAGAAATATTTTAAACAAGTCTCTGTTTGAGTCTCTTCTGTTTTCAAAATAAGAGTCTCTACTATGTTTTCTAAATAAGAGTCTCGACTATGTTTTCTAAATAAGAGTCTCTTCTGTGTTTTCAAAATAAGAGTCTCTTTTATGTTTTCTCAATAAGAGTCTCCTCTATGTTTTCTAAATAAGAGTCTCTTCTATGTTTTCTAAATAAGAGTCTCTTCTATGTTTTCTAAATAAGAGTCTCTTCTATGTTTTCTAAATAAGAGTCTCTTCTATGTTTTCTAAATAAGAGTCTCTTCTATGTTTTCTAAATAAGAGTCTCCTCTATGTTTTCTAAATAAGAGTCTCTTCTATGTTTTCTAAATAAGAGTCTCTCTATGTTTTCTAAATAAGAGTCTCTTCTATGTTTTCTAAATAAGAGTCTCTTCTATGTTTTCTAAATAAGAGTCTCTTCTATGTTTTCTAAATAAGAGTCTCTTCTATGTTTTCTAAATAAGAGTCTCTTCTATGTTTTCTAAATAAGAGTCTCTCTATGTTTTCTAAATAAGAGTCTCTTCTATGTTTTCTAAATAAGAGTCTCTTCTATGTTTTCTAAATAAGAGTCTCTTCTATGTTTTCTAAATAAGAGTCTCTTCTATGTTTTCTAAATAAGAGTCTCTTCTATGTTTTCTAAATAAGAGTCTCTTCTATGTTTTCTAAATAAGAGTCTCTTACCACTCCTCAGTGTGTGGGCCAGTTCCTCCTGGTTCATCTCCATAAGGCAGAGCAGTGTGATGTCTGTCACTCCCTCTATGGCGCGCCTCCTCTGCTCCTCTTTCTTATCATCCACCTCCTCCTCCTCCTCCTCCTCCTCCTCCTCCTCCTCCCTCTGACTCTCTGAGCCTTGTGGGTCATGTGGGAAGAGAACCCTCCAGAGCTTCTTCAGCTCCTGGTCTAGAAAAGCGTGTGCGTTCTCCTCAGCCCTCTGGAACAGAACATGAATGAGAACTTTCCTGTGAGCTGAGGACATCAGAAGCATCTGTCCTTGATTCACGTCTGGTCTAAAGAGGGAAGCCTGGAGACTCTGAGCACCACAAGAGATGCTTTTTAATGTTCATGTAGAGCTGAAGGCTAATGTCTTGTTGGACTTTTACACACCTTGATCAGCTCTGTTTGATGCTGCTGTACAGACCCAGCACTGGTAACCTTTGACCTCTCCTGGTATCGACTGTAGAGAACACACACACACACACACACACACACACACACACATAAAAATTATAAAAATGCGTGTCTAGACAGGGACCATTTACACCAATCAAACAAGCATATTGTTTTCATTAGTCCCACCCATGTTGGCTTTGGGCCAATAGAAACTCTGATGTGATTGTGACACAAG
This sequence comes from Muraenolepis orangiensis, assembly GCA_027704905.1. Classification (NCBI taxonomy): domain Eukaryota; kingdom Metazoa; phylum Chordata; class Actinopteri; order Gadiformes; family Muraenolepididae; genus Muraenolepis; species Muraenolepis orangiensis. The sequence goes on along the minus strand of JANIIK010002443.1, from coordinate 9,247 downwards.
AAGCTCTGCTTACAAGCCATCCAACTAGCTTGGGAAATAAATCCGGATAAATATTTCAGTCCGAGTCAGAGTTTATTTTATAACATCAACGGGAGACGGAAGTGCGTCATGTGTCTTCAGGTAAGAATGAAGACATGAAGCCAGCCAAGCTAAAGAGACATCTGATTACAAGCACCCGGTAAATTAATATAAGGACAAAACTAAAGAATGATTCGGTCTAAAGAGCAAGGAATACATCAAGCAACATGGGCCTCATTACTATGATGTGTTCTGTAACGTGTTATGATAACCTCTGTTATTATAACTTCTGTTATGATAACTTCTGTTACGATAACCTCTGTTATGAGAACTTCTGTTATGATAACCTCTGTTATGATAACCTCTGTTATGATAACTTCTGTTATGATAACTTCTGTTATGAAAACCTCTGTTATGATAACTTCTGTTATGATAACTTCTGTTATGAAAACCTCTGTTATGATAACTTCTGTTATGATAACTTCTGTTATGATAACCTCTGTTATGATAACTTCTGTTATGATAACCTCTGTTATGATACATTATGTTATGATAACCTCTGTTAGGATAATTTATGATATGATAACTTCTGTTATGATAACCTGATATGATAATATGATTTGTTAAGAGCTTTTTACCAATGATTTGAAGAAGGAGCAATACGTTCATTAATGAAAGTTGAAGCACTTACAAAAGTCCACCTTAAACTAGTCATATTAAATGTCTGGATTAGTCATAGGACTATGTCTGAAGGATACTTCATAGTCATATGAACAGTGATGTCATGTTACTGTTCATCTTGGTACTGTTCATAGTCACAGGACTGTCTTTAAAATGTTCATCTTGTTACTGTTCATAGTCATAATACTATGTCTTGTTACTGTTACTGTTCATCTTGTACAGTTCATAGTCATAGGACTATGTCATGTTACTGTTCATCTTGTTACAGTTCATAGTCATAGGACTGTCTTGTTACTGTTCATCTTGTTACAGTTCATAGTCATAGGACTGTCTTGTTACTGTTCATCTTGTTACAGTTCATAGTCATAGGACTGTCTTGTTACTGTTCATCTTGTTACAGTTCATAGTCATAGGACTATGTCTTGTAACTGTTCATCTTGTAACTGTTCATAGGACTATGTATTGTAACTGTTATATAAGTATATTATATATATGTATACATTTCCTATACATCAGTGGTGAAGCATCAGGGACTTGTTGTTGAATTGTTGTTAGTACCCTTTTCAAGACGACCATTCAGTGTAAAGATGGACATTATAAAAAAGTTGTAACGATCCCCGTCACCACTGCATCTGTGGAAAGGACATTATCCGCCCTCAAACGGATAAAAACATATGGAGGAACAGAACAGGACAATCCCGACTCACTGGATTAGCTTCCATAGCTATTGAAAGGAAACTTTTTTTGGATCTGAATAGCAGTGATCAGCTTTATGACCGGGTTACAGAAACATCCAGAAGGACAGGAGAATGGATTTGGTCTTCAAGTGAACATCATAGGTGAGTGAGACTCATTTGTCTTTGCTGGTTTTGTCTCAGTGTTGCGTCTCGTTGAGCTGGTTGTTGCATTTTGTTTCCACACACTTGTTGACTGATTAGTTAATGGCTGTCTTGAGTTTGTTAAGCATTGTTGTGCATTTGAATTGAGAGTTTTGGGGGGGGGGGGGTGGTCTACAGAAGGTCCAGTTGTGATAGACACGGTTCGCCAC